>JAJPUD010007965.1:86098-97797 GCA_023553655.1 Myrmecobius fasciatus
AGAGAGAGAGAGAGAGAGAGAGAGAGAGAGAGAGAGAGAGAGAGAGAATACTTTTGAGCTGTAAACTGTGGGGGTGCATCTGTGAAATGAGGTCAGTCAATTTGGCACATTGTTAACCTTGTCCATAAGTTTTGGTAAATTGATGTAAATGAACAACCCAGTTTTACCCTAGAGCTAGAGCTGTTACCCAAGGAAGAAGGGTTGGTTAATAGCAGACCACTGGAATGTTTCTTGTTAAGTCAAAGGGGCTAAATTCCCCCAACACTCATAACCCAATGCTGAGAAAGAAGGAACAATGTTTCCAGTCCAGTCACTTGTTCATCAGTTTGGCACGATAATTTTGTGGTTTTGTTGTTGTTGTTTTTCCCTTTGGAGCCATTGTGCATCAACTACTGTACAACTGTCTGACTCATTAAAAGTTTTTCATAGAGAATCCTAGGTTAGGGATTGCACTTAAAGAAGTATCCCCCCAAGGTCAAACTCAATTTCAGCACTTATATGTCAACATACCACAAGGCAGATTTGGAAAGAAACAGAAAACAAACATCAAATGTCTTTTTAAAGAAGAGTAAGTCTTGTTTTCCAACACAAGGAAATCCTCAAAATGCTGTTTCTGCTTTAGGAAGACCATAGTCTGAATTCCCTGCAGAAAAATCAAACTTTTTATGTCATCCTTCCTTGTTAGCTTTCATGGATGTCCCACCACAGGATCATCTATTAATGTTAACTCAGCTGTGGTAGATGCTAAATGATGCAGGCAAAGATATAAACAGCAGAGGGGGCCACAAAGCACTCAAGTTGGCCACATGCAGCTTAGTGAGGGATGAGCTCTCAAACGTCCAACTAAAGATCCTTTCCAATGAAGCCAAAATTGGGCTTTTGTGTGTGTTCATAAAGTTCTATTTTTTTTTTTTACAAAAGGTGGTTCCCCCTGAAGTCTTTCCCTTTTCTAAATCATTAAGAAGAACACACCTAATAACTGGGGGGTTTTCCCCTCAAGAAATAAAGAATAAAAACTGAAGCAAAAACTGGAGGAGGAAAAAAGGAGCCTTGTTGGTAACAACAGCTGAATCAAGAAAAAAAGAATCTTTTTTTTTGTTTTTGGGGTTTTTTTTGTTTTTTTAGGGTTTTTTTTGTTTTTTCATTCTTTCTAGGTAGCTTGCAAATATGAGTACTTCAGGTGTCCTTTTCCCCTTTCATTTCCTTTTTAATTTTGCAAAAGGTGGGAGGGGGAAAGGGGATGGTCTCTTTCATGCAAACTTGTTTTTGAGGAAGGAAAAATGTAGGACTGCAGGCTTAGCAGGTAGTAGGAAATATAAGGGTATATCTGAGTCATTTTAGTACACTATTACCTCAGTTTTTCGAAAGTAGATGTCCCAGCTGAGTCCTTGAGGGCTGCTTCCCGCTCCTGACGTTTCCCCTTACAATTCTCATCCCTTAGGGTTTTTGAGCTGGATTTGTGTCGGTATAACTTTTTGTGTGTTGGTCCGTTATTTCCTAAAGTGCTCAAGTTACTATAATTTTTATCCAAGAAGGGAGAGTGAATGTCTGAGTTGTACCCTGCTGTGTTTGCCCGGCCAGGATCACCTACAACTGCTTTCCCACTGCTTCTGCTAGAACTCTTGGGTGACCGGTGATTCTTACTGGCTCCCGGTGAGCCACTGTTAGCCTTTTTCTTGGACTCTTGTGGTGTGCCAGCCAAGATTTTTAGGGTTTTTAATTTTAGGCTGTTGGACTCAGGAGAGCGGTATATGTTTGGAACCCCATGATGGCCCACTGGGCTCCAAAGGGGCTCCATGGAAGCCATCATGAATCTCTGCACATCAGCCATTCCAGAAGCAATGTTAGACAAAATGTTAGAAGGCTCTTCAAATTCTCTCTGGTCATCATCCAGGAGGCTGTTGGCATTGCCCATGCCTACATCAGTCCAGCCTGTGCCACTGTCCTTCCCCATTGGCCACTCCCCAGAGAACTCCTTGTGTCCTGTCATCTTTACAGGGGTTGTGGGGCTACCATGGTGTACACATCCTGCTAAGAACTTTCCTGTGGCAGCACTGTTGAGCTGACCGCCTCCTCGGATGATACCTATTTGAGTTTTCTCACCATTTGCCACAGCTGCTGCATACTTTCCTTTTCTTGTGGACTTGGGCATCTGGCGGGAGGCTTTGCTGGGTGACTTTTCAATTCCTTTACTGTTGGCTTTAGAAGTCTTTTTCCGGGTGCCTTTTGGGGAAGAGCTTTGGTTTGTAACCCCACTCTTGCTGGGTGAACTTTTCTTTTTTGATTTTGACACTTTGCTACTGGTGCTAATTTGACCAGATGGCTCATTAAATGTTGACAGGCAAGGGTTTTTTTGGAGTAGGCCGACAGAGTCCTCATCATTGAACATATGGAACTGAAACTGATGGTTACATAAATTAAATCCATCACCTGTCTCATCTTGGTGTGGAAGGCTGCCACAGTCCCACTTGACCTTCTCTCCACTGCTCAAAGGGCCTGGGGTGCCCTCTGGGAACACCTTAAGTACCCCTAGTGCCTTGCCATTCTCTGAGCCTGTGATTTGTGGCGAAAGACTAGGGGTGTCTGGCGGAGACATCTCTGAGAGAGATGAGTGGCGGAATTTGTCTGGTGTGAAGTTAGAGATGTCTAGGAGGTCTGTGGACTCCTTTAAGGGGGTGATCTCATCAATGCTCTGCTGGATCACCAGCTTGGGACTGCAATGGGCTAAGAAGTCATCATTGATATCCTCGTCACCCTCCTTTTCACAAGACTTCAAACTCAAGGAGCTGTAATTGCTGGAGCTGACTGACAGAGAGCCCACAGAATCAAAGCTAATGAGCCGGCCATTGTCTGTGTTGAGCGTGCCCCGATGGAAAGGAAAGCAGCCCTCTGCATTACTGAAATGGCACTGCTGATAGACATCATCGGGTGTCAGCTGGTTGTCCTGCATATATTTAGTGGGGTATGGGTGCTTGCTGCTCCCCATTGGGCCATAGATAGCAGCTGAGAGGTTATCCCCTGTTGGAATTATTTCAGAGCCGCCAAACTTGCCTGAGAGGGCCCCAGTTGCCTCTCCTGGGGCATCAGCCATAAAATCCTGAGGGCCAGTCATAGCCTTGTTGGGCCACACACTTCCAAAGGAACTTGGGTCCATTTTGAGGGGATGGGGCGAGTGCTGCAGCTCAGATTCTGAAGGTGGGGAGAGCACACAGCTCTGCCCAGTTTGGAGAGATGTGAATGCTTTTTCTGGTTGAGGAAGGACAGCAGAATGCTGGCCTGGGGGATGGTGGGTGAAGTAGGAGATGGCACTAGCATTTGATAAATCCGATGCATCTAACAATGTTTGCAGATACCCTCCAGGGATAACGGGTACATTGGTGGCAATATTAGCAGATGGCAGAGGCGTGTCAGGCGAGCAGGTGGCTGGTAAGAAGAGAGAATTTTTAGCAGTGTTATCTTCCCGACAATCAGATCGATGGGAGCTATCTGGGGCTCTACGAATATTCTCATTCTTGAGACTGGAGCCTGCTTCTTGGCTCTCCAGGGCTGGTTGAGAGGCTGCCTTACTGCTTTCTTGACCAGCTTTATTCTTTTTACATTTTAACCTGGCTTCACTTTTAAATTTGATTCGGTGGAGCACTTTCCTTTCTGGCCCTTTCCTGAACTCTCGGTCTTGTGATCTGCTCTTCACTGAGTCAGGACCAGCCATGTCATTTAAATGCAATTCATTGGCACAGCTGGAGGTAGCTCTGGCCCCTGTGTGAGGTGTACCCTTCGAGCCTGCATCTTCTTTACTGCCAGTAGCTTGCTTCTGATCACAGGAGGAGGAGCCCTGTTTGTTTGTCGATTGTTCAATGGCTTGGATTCTCTGGATCCTGTGCCGGTTGGCCAGTTTGCACTTTCTTTTCCGAGGAGGAGGTGGAAATGGGGCCTCGAGGCCATTCAGGTGGAAGCTTTGCTTGTGGTAAAGGGTGGATCTAAGGGAATCAAGGCGATTCTGCTGCTTCTCTTGCCAGAAACCCTTCAGTGGGGCCAGCCTAGCATACTTGTGGAGCAGGTCCTCATTCAGTGTTACTGTCATCTCACTGGCATCCACCTTACTCAGCTTCACCAGCATGTGCTTCTCACCCTTGAATCGATTGATAATAATATATTTGATAATGACTGGAGGTTCCTTGCGAGGAACTTTCCGTCTCTTCTTGGGGCACCACTCGTCATCATCCTCCTCCTTCTGCCCATCTGGCTGCCACTCCTTCTTCTCGCACATCCTCTCACTTTCTATGGAATCAACATCATATAGGTAGTCTTCACTGTAGCGGACTTTCCTTTTAGCCCTCAGTCCATAGTTCTGCTGGATGGTAGTGGAGGCAGAAGAGGAGCCAGAATGAGGATCACGGGTAAGATAGCGGCTACAATCCTTAATCTCCTTCAAGGCATCATATGAGGACTCAGTGCAGGAGCTGTCGTCGCTGAACTCCCCAGAATCCTCTGCAGAGTTGGCAGAGTCAAGAAAGGGGTTACGCTTGGAATTCACATACTTGACCACATCAGTCCCCTTGCATGGTTTGCTTAAGGCAGATAACCCTCCAAACTCCTTTTCTTCTTCCTCTACTCCCCTGTTCTCCTGGACTTCAGCTTCCTGGTCTCTCGTTTTCTTGCCCTCTTCTTCCTCATCCTCTTCCCCCCAGATGATGCTCTCTGTGGGGACTTTGAACTGGGAGGAGTCTCCGCTCCGCTTCAGGCCCCCACTCTTTGTCTCCCGCTTGGAGCAGCTGGTGAAAACACTGGGGAAGAAGTTGAACTGGGCATCATCCTGCAGGACGTTGGTCTTGTCTCGCACATTGTCCTGGAAGGATTCATATCGGATCTTCAGGGAGCAGACGTCACTGCCCAGAGTTGAGTCATCATCATCAAACATATAGTTGTCTACATCCTCCTCTGAAAACAAGTTGACTGACAGTTCATTTTTTGAGCAGAGGTCAAGGAGTTCGATCTTGCTTTCACTGATGAAAGATTCAAAGTATCCCCATTCCTGGTTAGTATTTGAAAGCAGAGTTTCTTCACCATTGCATTTATCCAATAGCAATCCCTCATAATAATTTTTCTGACTGGGGTCCTCTGAGTCACTGTCAGATTTCTCGGTGTCTCTTTTGTCTCCTGCCCTGGATTTATGCAGAGGGAAGCTTAGGAGCTGGTCAGAAAGCAGCTCATCTCCAAATCTCATGGTTTCTCCTGCGTTCATACAATGGATCCCTATATCAGAGACGGAACAGGTGTCATAATCCCTATTGATATCACCTGGTTTCAAGCTGATACCTGGTTCTGCATCAATTCCATCCTTGGACTCAATGAAACAGCCCAGGCAAGTCCGACTTGGCTGCATTAGACAGTCACCAGTAAAGGCTGACATGCCTCCAGGTTCCATGATGGTGAGTGGAGCTTTCTCACAGTCCCCTGGCAGTGACCATGTGTTCAGGCCCTTGGTTATACCAGACGTGAGGGCAATGGCATGCACAGAAGAGTCATTAGAAGAATGTTCAGGTGCATCGGTCAGCCTCAGGGGAGATGGGGGACTTGGTAGGCAGGGTTTCTTAGAAGTCAGAGGCAGAAGGCCCCGGGTAGACACCAGAGACTCTTTGGGTGTTAGGCTCAGGGTCTGCAAGGTTGTCGCTGCCAGCTTCACCATCAGATCCGGGTCAGTGGAGCCTTGGGAGTGGGCTGGGGAAGAGAATGAAAACAGAAGAACACAGAGACACAGGTAAGGATTTCAGCTGATTTTCTGCTCCCTTTTCTTCCCTCTAGTAGGTTATCATCTACTTTTCTGTTCCTTGACCTGCAAAAAAGCCCAGCCGTCCTCAGCTTTTTTATCGCTCAAAGTAGAAACCAGAGTCCTAAAGAACCACCATTCAAATTAGCTTTGAAACCCCTTAATTGCCCGAATATGGGCCTCATTGAAGTCCAGCTTCATTTTCTTCTGGGGCAGCTAGATCTGCATGAACACAAATCACAAGGCCAGAGTTTCAGGCTAGGAAGAGTCAGAAGGGCTCTTCTGTTCTTTTGAAATGTGAGCCCCTGTCCCATCACCTCATTCCTATGATATGAGGCTAGTGCATTTCCAAATGCTTGCTGGACAGCACTACCTGCATGTCACACGAACACCTCAATTTTTAACATGTCTAGTAATGGCAAGTGTCATCTTTTGCTCTTAACTATGCTCCCTCCCACCTCAAAATTTCTGTACTTCAGTTGATTTTTACACTACCATCCTCACAATTTCTTAGGCTCCTGAGCACAAAGCCATCTTTGATATTCATTCTCCCTCCCCTCCACAGTGGCAAAGTCATATTGAATTTTCTCTTTGTAATATCTCTAATCTCTGTCCTCCTCTTTCTATTCCTACTATAACTGCCCTAGTTCAGTCCCTTACTATCTTTCTCTAGGACTATTATGACCTCTTGGCTGGTCTCCCTGACTCCCACTTCTCTCGCTTCTCCAGTCAGTCCTGTACGCAGTTGCCAAAAGAAGCTTCTTTAATGTATAGGCTAGACCATGTCACTTCCTAGCTCAAAATCCTTAAGGGGCTCCCCATTACCTACCTAATAAAATATAAATCCTAATCGTGGCACTCAATAAAACAGAACTCTTAATCTTGGCACTCAAGGCCCTCCACAATATGTCTCCAATTAATCTTTCCAGTCAGGTCTAATGGATATAATTCCTCTTGATTTATTCTATATTCTAGGGAACCTGGACTATCCTGTGTTCTCTATTCTCATTCAGCTCTTTTTCTTTTCTGTTCCTTTACTCATACCATCACCCATGGCTGGAACAGACTCTGCTATCCCCATTAACATGCGTTGAAATCCTTCCCCCTTCCTTCAAGACCTGATTCAGATACCACTTCCAGCGTGAGAGATCTGGAATAAGAAGATCTAAGTTCAAAACTTGCCTCTATCATTACTTGTGAGACACTGGGGAAGTCATCATATCTCTCTGGGCCATAGGTACCTCATACATAAAAATAAAGGGGTTGGACTACATCAGAGGTATCAACCATGGCCCAAGTGAGATTGGAATATCACTGATAAATATACCCCCAAATCAATCAAAATACAATAAAATACAAATAACATTACATTTTAAAAACTAAGTCAATATGTACCATTTAGCGATTTCTATTTGAATCTAATATCTCTGAACTAAATGGCCAACTCCTTGCCCGGGGTGTCGCTCCTCTCCACCTCCCCCCCCCAACCCATTTGAATGTCATCTAGCCCTTAGATTTCTACCCTTGTCTTGCTCTTTCTTATATCCTTGTAATCTATGTACATGTATTTCCTCCTAAACTTCTTGAGGAAAAGGTCTTTCTTCCCAGCAAACAGCTCAGGGTCTTTCACTCTGTAAGCATCAAATAAATGTTTTACGAATTGTTGAATAGAATTAAAGTGACCCCACCTCATCGCATTGTATGCCACCAAATTTGTTCTAGATTGTCAAGTATTAAATAGGTGACTGAAGGCAATAATTCAGTTCAATTTGACAAGTTCCATAGACATTAAATGTCTTGTACTTGGTGCTAGGGATACAAAGGCAATGCTGAAACAGCTCCTTCCCTCTAGAGCTTACATTCCATTTCAATAAGAATAGGAGACACATAGTAGTCCAATTTGGCCATTTCGGACAACTGCCTTCATTGGCGTTCGGAAAGACAGTATTCTGTCTATCAGGGGTAGTCTGAGGAGGCAGGGGACAGCACTGAATGGCTTTTCCATCCTGGCTTGTTCAAAGCCTTTTATCCCTTTAAGAGGAAAGCTAGAAACATAGTTGGAGAAAGATCCAAAGACTATATATAGCCTCTTTTATTAGAGTCAGCGTAATGGCCTCAGAAGCCTGGAGCCCTGGGTTCAAGTATTCCTTCAGACTCATAGAGGCCATGTGGCTCTGGACAAGTGGTTTAAGACTTTGCTCTTTAAGACTAGAAGCTAAGAAGCAAGTGCTATCCCTCATTGGTAGGGCAGAAATGTTTGCCTCAGCCAGGAGTTACTCATACCAGTGAAATCAGTCTAATCCCTGTCCCTAGCCCTATGAATAAATATGTATTGGTGCTTAGTTTAGAATATGTGGCAATTATGAGTAAAAGAAAAGTACCAAAAATGATAGCTGTGACATGGTGCCAAATGAAGAGATTTTGAAGCAGAAGACCAGGCTTGTGGATTTGCCCTGCTGCCTAGCTATTAACCCCAGGCAAGATGCTGCTTCTTCTACATCCATCCAAGGCACTTCTCAAAAACATTTAGTGGCTCTCTGTTGGAAACTCACATTTTTAGTATTCAGTGACCTCCATAATTTGGCTCTAATTTACTTGTCTAGACTTCTCATAGACTGCTTTGCTCAATGTATTCTATATTCTAGCCAAACTGAGCTACTTGCTAGCCTCTATTCTCCCCGTGTCCTCTCCTGGTCCTCTGCCTTTGCTCACCTTGTATGTCCTAGAACATTTCTGACTCCTAAAGTCCTTCCCTCTCTCCAAGGACCAATTTACAGCTTCTTCATAGAGCCTTCCCTAGCCCCACCTAGATCTCTCAAAGAGCACTTAGCCTGTACTTTTGCTTTGCACTTATCAGATTCACCCATGTATCAGAGTTATTTGGGAACTTGCCCTCCCAGTTAGACTATAAGTTCCTTGTGAGCAAGGTCTATTTCATATTTATCTTTGAATTTCCAACATCCAGAATCTAGCCTTGCATATACAGGTTTTGTTGAAGTGAATTGCAGTAGGATTTGAAACAGTCCCTGAAGGTTATAGAAAATCTGAATAAAAAGAGAGGAGCTAAGAGGCTATCCCAGGTAATAAAAGGTGAATGGAGGGAGGGAATGACTTTTCCACTTACTGGCTTATCTTTACCTCTTCTAGGCCTTAGATCCTCATCTATAAACAGAAAGTGGGACTAGATGGTTTCTACTTTTAAATTTATTTATTTAAAACTTAAATAGAAAATAGAAAAAGAACAAAAAAAGGAAAAAAATCATGGCCATGTATACAGCAGAACATGAGAGGATTTAAAATATGAAACAATAAATTTCCATTTCAAGAAAGCATATATAATAAATAAGACTAGACGGTTTCTATGAATCTTTGATTTATAATCATACCTAGAAAATTCAATAGGTAGAACAAGTAGACTAGTGAATTGGGAATCAGGAGGCTTGACTTGTGTGACCTTGAGCAAATCACCGAACCTATTTGGGCCCCTTCTCTGCAAAAAGAGAAAACAAAACTAGCCTCCCACCTAGACCCCAGGGAGAGTCAAGACAGAAGTAAATGTTCCCTATACATGAAAACATCCACACCAACACTTTTTGTATGAGCCAAAAACTGGAAACAAAATGAGCGTTCACTGATCGGGGAACTGCTGAAAATGGGAGGTATATGAATATAGCAGAAAATTATTGTGCTGTAAGAAACAATTATGAAGAACTCAAGAGGAATCTGAGACGACTTGTATGAATTGATGCAGAGTAAAATAAGAACTCAGAGAAAGATAAACATAACATCACTATTGTCTCAAAAACGGAAAGGAAAACTCCATGAAAAAATATCAAAACTTATCAAGGCAATGATTAATTTTGACTCCAGAGTGCTGATGAAACAAACCTCCCTGTGCTTAGCAGGGAGGTGGTGGATTACAGGTGTGTAATGAGGTCTGTATTATCAGACATGGTCAACACATCATTGGTTTGTTTTGCAAACAAAACCAACGCAGCAAACTTGCTTTGCTGGCTGAAACATATTTCCCAGCAACTGAACCAAATTCGCAAGGAAAAAATTATCCCCCCTGACAAGGTGGCCATCAATTCTGCTTGACTAGTTAGCAAAGGGCAGGACCATCAAGAGATCTTCTGCTGCACTGCAAATTCTCCTTCCACCTCCCCCCTCCAATTATTGAATCAGGCTGTCTGCATGGATCACATGCCAGAATTGGCTAGAATTGATGGGACTGATCCAGATGTGTGTTTCTTCCTCTTATGGCACACCTTTCTCTGTATCTTTTGAGATGCAACTGCTAACTATAGGACAGTGAATAAAAGAAAATTGAGCTGAACCCTACCAATAGGTTGAGCAAATTATATCAATAGGAAACTTAATGAGGAGGCCCAGCAGTTGGTCACATACCTTCTGCTTCTCCAAGAAACTGAGGATGCAAAAATAGGCTGAGAAGCAGCATAGAAGAGATCAGACAACCACAGAGGTGGCCTGTTTAGGGTTTTTTAAGTTTGAATGGATTTCAGAGCATAGCTAGTTCATTTAGGCAAGTAATTTGCCTAAGATTACACAGACAGTAAGTAGAAGAGTGATTTGGATCAATATAAGTATGTGAGAAGGTACTATCTTCACTTTGGACCCAAAACTACCTTTTAGAGGAACTAACAAACCTTTATTTGAAAGTTGCCTAAGAATAGAGTACAAACCATGGGATTACCTGCAAATTAAATGTACATTTACCCATGTTTCTCTCTGCTTGGTAAAATTTTAATCAACATTCTCTGTCCTACCAATGTGGATGTAGAAGCTCCATGAATTTGGAGAAAAAGAAATTACAGGGCAGAGTTGACACCATCAGCCTAACAACTCTTCACATTTACATGGCTTTTTAAAGCTTACAAAGTACATTAGTGCAACAATTATTATCTACATTTTTCAGCTGTGGAAACTTCAGCTAAGAAAGAAGTTATTATTTGCCCATGGTCACATGACTAGGAACCCCCAAAGCTAGGATTCAAATCCAGCTCCACTTAATAAATCCAGTTCTCACAACCCTTCCACAAAATCACACTGCCTCTAGTCAGTGACATCTTGGCCTTCTAGTCCAATTAGCAGTATTGGCCTATCCCCCCTCTCAGCTCTGCAGCATTGCATGATGACAAAAAAACCCCATGAGAATTCAAAGGTGAGAAGTGAAAAAAATTTGTCTGAAGAGTGATAGGGATGGGTGGTTCATAAGGTTCCCTTACCATTTTCTTTCATCCCATTAATCAGCCTGGTTCCTCCGTCCTCTGAGGCAGATTCCTTATCTTGTTGGTCATCCATCAATTTAACCTTTTATTGTTTCAATCCATACCCTGCTGCTTCTGTCCAACCTGCATGTTTCCAAACAAGTAATTAGAGTCATTCAAATTGGCTGCAAGAAGCTCACAAAGCTGCAAAGCAAACAAAAGGTTCTATACAGAACCTGGAACTCAACTGTCCTCCATATTGGGCCTCCTGATCACTCTGCTTTCAGATCTCTGTACCTTAGTGGGTACATCAAATCAAGCTGGCCACTCCATGCCCTTCCCTCCCACACTCCAGGGCGTGATGCAACCTGCCCAAGCTTGGGCTAGGGCTCAAGTTTCTCTGACATGCTACACTTGACAAAATGCTTTCTCTCTACCTCCCTCGAAGCCCTTGTAAGGACATAGAGATGGTGCTATTGGAGCTTCAGAGAGGGGAAGGGACTCATCCAAGGTCACATCCTGAGTTAATGGCAGAGCCTAGACCCAAAAGGTCTAGCTAGGCCTTCTGACTTCCAGTTGACTGGCTTCTTTCACAATATTGAACAATCTTTCAATTCTGCAAGTTCAATCCTGGGGAGCCACTATGCCCTAATCAAGGTCAACTCCAAACTCCATTGGAGCTCGATCTCTCTCTCTCTCTCTCT
>JAJPUD010007966.1:8149-40872 GCA_023553655.1 Myrmecobius fasciatus
AGAGAGAGAGAGAGAGAGAGAGAGAGAGAGAGAGAGAGAGAGAGAGAGAATGCATGTTGGTATCTCCTAGTATGAGGACAGGAGTAGGAGGATGAGGAGGATATGAGCCATGTACTGAACTCATTGATCAAGAAAGAATAACAGAGGTCTATAGGCTATAGCTACCAGGATTATGATGGGGTAGTATAAATAAATATCATGGACCTTAAAGGAAGATAACTTACTAATAGATGTAGGAGGAGAACCTGGAAGTGACAGTGGAAAGAAGGTGTGTTCCAACTCTCTTGCCCTAATCAATCAACTGAGAAAAATGAATGAAGGTCCAGCTAGTCCTGAAAAGGATGGTAAGGAGCATTGTGCTATTTGGGGGAAGTCAGGTTTAGTAATAGCTAGTAAATGGAAGGAGGGGGAGAGAAAAAGATTAAGGATGAAAAAGTTTATTGCCCATGGAATACACATTCTAGAGGGCACAGTGGAGGGGCTAGGTGGTGTTTGGTTGATGAAATTCATCAGAACAACGACTCACATTTATGTGCGACATGTTTCTAAAACATTTTTCTTTATGATACTTCTATAGTATAAAAGTATAATTAGTATTAACTTTCATTTTGCAAGAGCCCAAGGTCACATAACTTAGTAAGGGTTAGAGCTGAGCCTTGAACCCAAGAGTTCTGACTTCAAGATCATTTCTTTCCATTTTTCCACAATGCCATATTTTCCCTGCAGTATTTAGGCAGCATATTTTTTGCATCTAAGAAATTTGAAAGATTCCCCCCTTCAATTTATAGATTAGTCATGGGTAATCCTAAATAAGAAAGAATAAAAGTACTGAATCAGGATTCACTATTAATAGGAGATGTGAAACAAAAATTTTTAATCAATAAATAGTGAGAGTTACATTACTCTCTCCAGAGAGTAATATAAAGAAAGTCATTATAGCCCTGGACTTTTGACTCACTGCAAGCAGCCCACTGCAGTGATAACAAGGTTATGGAATTTCTTACATAAAAAGCTAAGACACTGGTTATGAGATGTGTAAAAATCCAAACAACTATAATACATCCATTTCAGACTGCACAGGCTAGCAATTTCATTACATTTTATGAAATGACCTTTATTTGTATGAGGCTTACTCAGTCTTCATTGTATCTTCCATAAAACCTAAAGCTCACTATTAAAATAAAGATAACTCATAAAAAATAAAGCAAGATCTGCAAAAAGGGCTAGCTGATTTTTCTTTTAAGTAGATTTGCTTATTGAATAGCTATTTTTTATTACTTAGTAATAGGAAATTTAGAATACAAAAAATAGGATATGTGGTTCTTTGAGAGAAAGACTGTGGCATGAATCAAAATGGTAAGTGTTATAAAAGTATCACTTAAGAAATCCCTGTTGAGTATTCAATTCTGGGTTGAAGGGAGTGGTATACCCAAAAATGATGAATATAAAAACAAAAGCCATCAACAAAACTTATTAAAATTAAAAAATACTTATTTCCATCTTCTCAAAATAATATTTTGATTCCCATAACAATTACTAGGCTCTAGAAATTATCCCTTTTTAATGTTTCTATCTTTTGGTACTTCTGTAGAAGACCTTTCCATGAAAAATGTATTTCTTTTAACATAAATGTAAAGTGTTAATTACTTTCCCAATCTCACAGGAATAAGATGAAGACTAGTTAATAAAAATGACTGAAAGGTGCTTTGCAAATACATAACATTTTTAATAATATTTTTAATTATGCTCTAAGTTAATTGCTTTAGTGCTAAATATAGGCCTGTGTCTAATGAATCTACGACCAGGCCAAATCCCCCACAGAACAAGTAGGGGGATGCACAAATCATATTACCTAGCATAGGTGGTTAGGGCCATATGTGGGTTAGGATAATGCTTGCAAAACTTTCTAGCCATCTTTTTATGCATAAAGGCCTGCCTGTCTAGTTCTATTACCAATCAATAATGTAGATAATAGTTCACAGTCTAAGATAGGAAAGGAGGAGTGATCTTTTTAAAACTAAGATACCAGGACTTATGCATTAGCTTTTCCTTCAGGGTGATAAAGAACAATTCTTCATTTCCATCAAATCAGCCTGAGTCCTCTTCTTCCCAGCCCCCACATCATTCCCCTGTTCATGTCTCATGTTATCTTTGAGAAGGACAACAGGAAGAAGTAAGCATGCTATTCCTGGGTTATTTGTATCCTTTAAGAAGTAGTGAAGCCAAGGTACCTAGAGGATAAATAAAAGGCTTCTAGGATGTCCTCTTCATTCCTCCCTTCCTTCTAATTTTCTCCTTAACCCCAATCAATGTTTCTTCTCCTAAAGCCAAACTCATCTACAACTCTACCAAGATTAATGATACATCCCATTCAATTTTTAAGGCTGAATTATATGTATACCTACATAGAAATCTTGTTCTAGTCCTTTCCTTCCAATTAGATGTAATTGTCCAAGAGATACCTAAGAATAATGATTAAAAATGTTTACTTTACTAACATTCAGTTTCATGAACACAGAAAGAACAATCAATTATGCATAATGTTGCTATGGTATTTGGATTCTTCAGGGATTAATCATCTTTCTTGCATTTTGTTTATCTTAGGAGACAGCATAAAGCTACTCTTTTTCTGATCAGAGGAGCTGTGCTCTTCTAAATACATCAGGAATTGTTTATTGCTAATCATAGTTTTTCAGTCCCAACAGTATGTTGGTTTGCTAGGATATGGCAACTAGGTTCTTATACAAGAGGGGTTAAATCGTTGCCCTCATGAATTTCACTGAGATGGTTTTAAAATATCATTCCCTAAAATATATTGATCATAGGTCTTTCTTAAATCCATTTAAATGAAGGAGAATACTTTTTGATGCCTTTTCCTTTTCTCTGTAAAAATAAGCATTTTTTCCCAAAGAAATGTTCACTTGGAATAATAAGATGCAAATAACTCTGCAATTTTTATTACAGTCATGCTTGTAGCCTCAGGGAGGCTCTTTGTTTTGTAGGAGACTCAAGCTAAGGAAAGGTATTAGATAAAACAGAAGTGGCATAGAAAAGGTTATATCTTTCCCTTCTGCACTCTGATAGGTGCATGATTAATTAGGCCCCTTGTTTTGCTCGTCATAAAAGTGGAAACTCATTTGTATACATTACCTGTATTTGAATATCTCCTCTTTCTGCCAAAAATTTATAGTATTGGTATACATCCCAATCCAAAATCTCACTGTTGGAACTCAGATTTTCAGGTCTCTCAGCTAGTCTCACTTTTTCCACAGGGACACCTTCATTTTTTTCCAATTTACTAGCAACTGTGGAGAGAAACATACCCAGATATAATCAAGGATACATATCATAGCCAATGAATGCAGATCAATTGATTAAAGCAGAAGAGGCTGCTGACTATGCAATTGTCAACTTGTTATTTTTAATTTAGTGATTTCTGCATATTTTTAACAGACATACAAGGAGCCTAGTTATTTATTTCCAACTTTTTAGATTATCACATGTGTGGACCTTAATGGGTACTTAATTTTTATTGAGATGAACTGAATTTTCATCTTAAAGAAGTAATCACATCACTAAATACTTTTGAATGAGAAAAAATTGAACAAAAATAATAGGGAGGAGAAGTTAAACCCAAAGGGAATCAAAGAAATAGTAATGTAGTACCTAGCTGCTCTTGATGACTTCTATTCAGTACTGTTAGATAAATAACTTCCAAGGGGACTGAAAGGATTGACATTTGTGATTGTTGAGCACCTGTAAATGGTTTGTAAAAAGGTCATGGAGAAGGAGAAATGTAGTCGAGTTGGAATAGGATAAATGTTATCCTAATTTTAAAAAAATAAGTAAAGAATGGAAACTATGCAAATACTCTCTGAGTCACAGCGTGGTTAGTAAACATCTAGAAATGAAACCTGTGATAAAGAGAGTAGATTAACATTTCTTTTTCTTTTGATTGGTTAACTAAACTGATAGATCAGGGTAATGCTGTAATTAGTATTTACCTATATTTTAGCAAAACATTTTCAAAAGTATATCACAATAACTTTATGAATATTGGAAAAATGTTAGCTAGACAATGGTACATTTAGGAAAATTTGTAACTGATTAAATGGTTGGTCCTTAAGAATAGTCATTAATGTCTAGTCAGAGGTCTCTAGGGAGACCTCTTGGGTTGTCCCGGGGAAATGTGCTTATTCCTACGCTGTTTAACATTTTTATCAATAATTTGCACAAAGGTATAAATGAAATGTTTATGAAATTTGAAGATGACTCACATTGGATTACAAAGACAAGGTTTCTCCCCCAAACCTA
Source organism: Myrmecobius fasciatus (assembly GCA_023553655.1). Classification (NCBI taxonomy): domain Eukaryota; kingdom Metazoa; phylum Chordata; class Mammalia; order Dasyuromorphia; family Myrmecobiidae; genus Myrmecobius; species Myrmecobius fasciatus. The sequence continues at coordinate 12,464 of JAJPUD010007966.1, forward strand.
GAACTCTGGCCTAACTCTAATAAGACAAACCTTAATAGGGATAAATGCAAAGTATCATATGTATTTGGGAGAAAGCTTAAGACTAGATAGTAGCTCTTCTGAAAAAGATCATTGGACAATACTTTCAATATAAGTCATCAGGGCGCTGCCATGGTCAATAAAACTAATGTAATCTTAGCCTGCAGTGAGATATAACAGTGTTGGATTAAGTGGTCAGTTAGTTAGCCTTTGTAAGAGAATCTCTAATGAGAAGCAACCTGCTACATTTCCCAAAACAAAGCCCTACTCTTTTGAATCATTCTAATTGTTAGGAAGTTTGTCTCACATTAAATGTAAATCTGCCTCTCTGTTACACATCTGCTAATTGCTCCTACTTCTGCCCTATGGAGTCAAGCAAAACAAGTTTAATCCTTTTTCCCCACAAGACATTGCTCAAATACTCAAGGCAACTACCATGTAATCCCTAACTTTTTTTTAGGTTTAACATCTTCAACTGATCTTCAGCTGGCATGATCTTAAAACTGGCTAATCTGGTTGTGCTCCTATGGATATTCTCCAACATATCAATATACTTCCTAAAAGGAGATATTTGTATTTGTAGGTGGGCATAGAGTATAGGCTAGGTGCATTGGAAAATTCTAAGGAAACATTCTCATTGACCTTTCTCCTGAGTGCAAGTCACCTGATCCAGATGATTCATTCTCAAGTAATCAATAAAACTACTTCTAGATATTCTGTGGATATATTTTCACTCAAAACCATAGTTTATAAGCTCTGAAACAGAAGGGGAAGAGCCACTAGTTTTTAGTAGGTTCTTCTGGCCCTCTGCTAGGGTATGCCAACAGACCTTGCTCAAGCCTATGACAATATGACAGCACAATGCCTGGCCTGAAATAGGCATTTAAATGCTTGCAAACCACTTTAGGCACTTAATAAATGTTTGTTAACTGGTTTGGGCAGGATAGAGTTCAGTAGAACCATCAGAGTTCCTGGTCCATGGATCCATATTCCTGGACCTGGATACTATGTCTTTTTTTAAAAAAAAAAACTTTAAAAAATCATGCTATTCTATACTTAACAAACACTCAGGAATTATAAACATTATTGCATGCAAAGAATATACATATGAATTTTTAGTATAAACAGTTTGATTTTTTAAAAAAAGTATATGATAAATTTAACATGTCATTTTCTAAGTTGTCCTGCTCCTTTGTAGTATCCACATAACTTCCCTCTGTTCTTTACCACTTCTGAATGCTTTGTCACCATCACTTGTTTCTTCCTCCTCCCAATTTTAAACCCCCCCCCAAAAAAACTAAAACAAAACCTCTATTGTTTCGAATAATGTTGTACCTTTCTTAAGAGAGCCTAAGATCACCATAGCTTTTTAGTCTGCCACATCACACAGCTGACTCACAGGGAGCCCGCGGTTCTTTAAAAGCCTCAAATGCTTTTGACAATTATCTGTATTCCATGATTCTCTGGTCCAAATGTAAAGCTTCACATGTATCCCTCCTTTATTTCATCTTGTTTGATTTGGCCCCATGCTGGTCAAGATAATTTTGTATTCTAGTTCTATCACTGAACATGTTACTTAAGCCTGCTACAGTTTCTCTGGGACTCCAACTCTACAACCCTGTTCCAGTTATGAAAGGACCTTGGAGAGCTCCTTGAGGTGGCTGTCTGGGCTGGAGCAACTCATTTCTAATTACAATTGCAGAGAAGACAAATCTGTGGCTATCATTGGAGGAGCCACATCAGTTTTCTCTGTCCAGATGGGGACTCTGCTTGACCTCCCTGAAACTTTCCCTAATCCTTTACCAGTACCTTTCCTCTACTGATTATCTCCAATTTATCTTCTCTGTTTGCATGGTGCCTCCTTCTTTATGTATTTGAAAGCAGACTTTTTTTTTTTTCATTTGGTGGTTGTGATGATGGGATAGGGCTTTCTTTGTATCATTAGTCCTTAGTATCAGAAACAGGCTGCTAATAAATGCTTTTTTGACTTGACTGGCTTGACTTTGTGCCATTTGTCAATTCAATAAGCATATCACCAATTGCATAGCTTCATAGGCTTTGAACCTCATCATCAGTATATTCTTAACAAGATAACTAATACTCAGAACAATTGAGCTCATGCCTTGTCAAAAGATTGACCTTATCCCATGACATTTCTCATTAAGTGAGAAATTTTAGGGGAATATCTGGGAATACTTGCTACATTTGTCTTTTATTTCTTTTTAAAAACAATCATAGCTTTTTAATTTGCAAAATACATGCAAAGATGGTTTTCAACATTCACACCCTTGCAAAATGTCTTTCATGTCTATCTCCATTTTAAAGGTCATTTTATGCTCATGGATAATCTACAAAATGAGAGGCTTTCCTTAGGTCTTTTTTTTTTCTAGGAGGGAGATAACCAGGACTTTGTAGGTCAGATTTATTTGAACTTAGTAGAAAGACTAACATCACATTGTTGTGCTGATCACTGCTTTCTATACTTGCTCGGAGCATGATCTTAGGTCCTTTGCTTACTTGCTCATAACTCTCATGACCACATATGCTGAAAAGCTATTCTGGCAAACACTATATGTGTTTGGGGCATTCAACTCTTCTCACTTTATTAGTATATTGACGAACATACTGCATTTGCCTTGCCTAATTTCTTTGGTCTCCCCCTTTTTGTCTTTCTTCTTTTTGTATCCCTCTTTGTCCTTTATCCTCTTTTCCTTTTCTTTCTCCTCTCTTCTCTATCCACTTTCTTCCCTTCTTCTCCTTCTTTCATTCCACTCTTTCCTAATAAAATCAGAAATGGAATGTGTTTCCTCAAGGCCTTGACTTCTACTTTATCTGCAATCCTTCTGTTTTTCCTCAGAGAATTCTTCCAAATCTCTCTCTATTCTTTTTCAACTAAAGTCCCCTCACCCCAAGAATATAGTTACTGAAAAAAGAATAAAAACTTGGTTACCTGGAAACCAACTTTTGGCATCTCTACGAACCTGGAAATATATACATGCTTGTATGTACATAATAAAAATGTATGTTTTGAATTTTTCATAAGGTACTATGTAAATAGGTGGTATTTATAATAATGTTAGACCAATTTGCATATGAGATTGGTTTTTATATATGTCACATCCAAGAATCAAAAGTAATATTTTTTCCCTTTTGGATTTTCCTTATATTCTGACAGTCACAAAGATAAATTATTCACTGATTTGATAGCAGAAATGTAAACATGTCATATATTCCAGAATAATTATTCCCACCCTTAGGAAATCCTTAGGAGGATTCTATGGAACTACTTAAATTGTTTTGCTTCTTGAGTCTTCCTCTGATGTCTCACCTAGGCTTGGAGGTGACCCTGGGCTTTCAAAGTCTATGCCAGTGGATCACAATCTTTGGCAGCCTCTGCCAAGCTGGAAAGGCTTCAAATAGAAGCCTGGAGACAGACTGTCTGTCCTCCTAGCTAAATGTAGAGAGTCTCATTACTGGCAATTTGGCCATCAAGTGATAAATGTTTTTTTAGACACAGAAGTTCATGAAACAGTCTCCTAAGCAGTGAGAAGGTTGTGAACTATGTTCATAGTGTAAGGGCCTATACCAATGAAATCATGGATCTTTTTCAGTATTAAAACAATCAGTATAATTTATCTATTTATTCCAATAAATTTTTAAAGATTAAAGTATGACACATAATAACTCTAATTTGTAAAACTATTTAAAAAACAAGTAGCAGCTCAGGCTTTGTTCTTGATAGATCAGCAAGAGCATGATAGGAATATGTGGTTGTTCAAAGCTCATAAGTTATCCTCTACTGTAGTAATAAAATATACAATTTTTTTTTGTAATTTTCACTTTCCTTGAATATAAATGAAAAGGGCATTTATTCAACACTAATTATCTACCAGGAACTGTGATAAGCAATGGAGATACAAATACAAAAAGCAAGATAGACCTTGCTTGTAGAGCTTGTATTCCAATATGGCTAGATTCTGATGAATGTCCAATTAATGTAAAGAATAGATTTTCTGAAGTCATTGCATTATTTGAATTGTGCTGCATATTTATAGTAGGCTGAAGTCAATAATCACATTTTATATAATAGCAACTTTGAATAGTGTTATTATCAGTCTATTTTAACATTTTCTCTTATATCTTCTTATAGCTACCTAATTTTGCACTCAACATTTTGATTTTAGAAAAGAATACAATCTGAATTAGTAAAATAAATTTGTCTGGGTATATATGTTAAGGAAAATGGAAAGTGGTTTTGAGATTAGTCATTTCTAACTTTGTAAAAAAATAGTTTTAAAAGACTTACAAACTTTTGTCATTGTAACAATATTGGAAAGCACAGAAATGTAATGCATGTTAAAAATTATGACCTCATATTAATATATTACATGCTACAATCAAAAGATTATACAATCTTAAGATGATTTCTTCTTTAAAGTTGCTGTTTCAGTATCTTGCTGAGATTGGAAGTTTAGGGTCTACTCATGGATTTAGTACCACCACTAATCAATTGTTGACGGTTAACTTAGTGTGGACACCTAGTCAGCATAGCCCCCCACAGCTCAACTCTAGAGCCTGATCTGTTTCAGCCTCAACCTCCCCAGTAGCTGGGATTACAAGCTGATGCTACGATGCTCAGCAGGATGATTTTTCAAAATAGTTTTTTCATGTTTTTTGTCAATCATAAAACAAAATGTAAAATACTCACTATAATTTGCTACATTCTTGTAATGGAAAAGTGCAGTTTCACAATTCTGTAGAACATTGATTCCTGACAAATATCGGTACCCCTGAAAACACACATACAGAAATACATATTATTCTTTAAGTTTTGACATAACATAACTATTCTATTTATAGTATAAGTAATGGGGTATAGGAATTTGTCAGTTACAAACCAAAATCATTTGAGACATCAAACTTCCTCCAGCACTTCCAAAAGTATAATATACCAGTGCCTAGGATCAAGAATCAAGATTTTTGGAAGGATTAAAAAATGGGAAGAAAACCTAGTCCCTTAATGTTTATTATTAGCATTGTAATATACAGTAGCCCATACCAAAGTGATTGATGTATTTATTTTCCTGCTTTACTTTTGGGCCTTTTAACATGCTTTTTATCCAATATCTTTTCCTGAAATCGAATTTATTCTAAAAAAGATAAAAGGATCATACCTTAGCCTGGTTATGTTCCATTCCTATTCCATATGAAGATAGAAATCCTAATGCCTAAAAGTCTCGAAATAAGAGGAAAATGTAATGAATTAATATACTTCTAAAATATTCTTTTTTATTTTAAATTATTTCCAAAATGAGTAATTAAAAACTTAAATTTCACCTACTGATTTACTACCATGTATGCATTATGTTAGAAATTATTAGAGCAGCTAGGTGGTACAGTGGATAGAGCACCAGCCCTGAAGTCAGGAGGACCTGAGGTCAAATCTGGACTCAGACACTTAACACTTCCTAGCTGTGTGACCCTGGGCAAGTCACTTAACCCCAATTGCCTCAGCAAAATAAAAAGAAAAAGAAATTATTAGTAGTAATAATAAGTTAACACTCCTATAAATAATAGCTTACATTTGCATAGCAAATTAACATATTAACATATGCAATGACCATAATAATATAAAAGACAACACTAATAGGCATCAAAATGCAGATGAATATAAGGACCAGTCTTCATTTCAGAAGATTAATGATGAAACATTATTCTTCCCTCAAAACAAAGGCAGTGAACTATAGGTATAAAATGTTGTCTATGGAATTAGGATTAATGGGTTTTGATGAACTGTTTCTTCTTTGGTATAAGGGAGGAGGTATGAAGTGAAAAGTGAATGGTAAGTAGTAGTGATGTAAAAAAGCAGAAAATATCAATAAGTTAATTAGCTAGTTGATAAGCATTTATTAAATATTTATTGTATGCCAGGCATCATGCTGTATACTGGGGATACAAAAAAGGCAAGAATACTTCCTGTCCTTAAGAAATTCCCATTCTAATGGTGGTGCTGGTAGTGATAGGAGAGACATTAAAAATAATTTATAGAAATAAATCCCTCTTCTAGGTAAGGGAATCAGTAAAGGCTTCACTGAGGATACAAATTAGGCTAGGAAGTGAGGATCGTCAGATCGAGATGGAAGTACCCTTTGTTCCAGACCTGAGACATGGCATAAATAAAGGCAACATTGTGGAAAAGGCAAGGAAGTGACCAAAGATAGTTACCTGGACAGTTACCTGGAATGTGGTATGTATAAAATTATTGTTGTTTATTATATTGGCAGGAATGTGGAGTTTGGTTTAGAAACTAGTTTGGAGACGATTACAAAAATAAAGATGAACTCCTTAATCAGTATAGTGACAGTGGGAATGCAAAAGAGGGGACAGATATGAGATTATGGAGATATAATTAATAGAATTTGGCAACTGAGATAGGAATAACAAAATTTGGTAACTGATTGGACAATGGAGAATAATGCAGATAGGATGAGTCAAAGTAAAGCTGACTCATAATTTTCAAGCATGGGTGATTGGGCAGATAATAATGATATCTTCAACAGAAATAAAGAAGTTAGGAGGATGGTTAGGTCTTTAGGGAAAGATGATTCAATAATTGAATTTAATTATTAAATTGAATCCCATCCAACTAATCACCAGGAAATTAGGACCAGACCACCAGAGACAATTTCCCACCTTCCTTGTAGAGCTAATCCATTTTGTGTGGGTATTCTGCTTTAGGGCTCAGCTGTTTTGATTGGGAAAGGCAAACTCATCTAACCTATCTAGCTACTTTCAACCCATTTTTAAGATCCTGTCTAGACTACCTAAATCTCTCACTATTTGTCCTGCCCCAAAATGCCTCAAATTTCCACATCTTGGTAAGAATATTAATAAAATCATTGCTACCATTGCTATAACTGCTCTATCACTTTACTCATAACTCCTTGACTGTCCAGATCAAATCTCCTTTCCATGGCTGACAGTCCCTTACATTTGTTGTTATTTCTCATTAGAATGTAAGATTCTAGAGGACAGAAACTATCTCAATTTTGCCTTTGTGTCCTATCATCTAATGCAATGTATCCTATGTAGCATATGCTTAAAAATAATATTTCATTAATCCAATAAATATTTATTAAGAATCTTTTATGTGTAAAGCTCAAGGCCTTGGTGAATTCAACTTGGGACATACTGAGTTTGAGGTGTTTGCAGAATGTACAAGTGCAGGCCTAGTAAGAAGTTGTATATGTAGGTATAGAGCTCAGAACAAAGGCTGAGACTGAAGTATATTGGAAGTCATCTACCCTGAGATGGTCACTGAAGCCCCAGGAGTGAATTAGACAGCCAAGGAAAAGGAATAGTGAGGAAAGAGAAGACGACTAAGGACAGAGCCTTAGAGAATGCTTGCATTTAGTGAGGAGGGATAAAAAAGGAATATGCATTTATTAAACATGTACTATGTTCCAGGCACTGTGCTAAATAAATGTTTTACAAATATCTCTTTGGGAGGGAGAAGGAAAAAATGAAAAAGACAGAGTAAAGCAATCACAGGGAAATTGAGGGAAATTAAAGTATTGCTTATTTTAATAGCAGCAACAATAATGATAATAATTCTTTAAGCCTATAAATTGTGAATAATTGGTCCTTATCAATTTTCCAAGTACTGGGCAATAACAGCTTTTTCTCAAGGAAAAGTAATGAATCTTTGTCCTTATACCAATCCAGGAAGGACCTCAAAAATGTTATTTTCTCATTAACATTTTATGTGAGTACCATTTTCTATGGAATTATTCTAACAGTAATATTCTAAAAAGGCAGAGGAGATGTCTTCCTGCGTGGCATCCATTCAGGGGTTCTGAGAAGTTTGTACCCAGAATAATTCCCATTTTGTTCGTTAATGCCTAAAATTTCATTATTAGAATGGCTCAATCTAAACAACCCTTAGCATCTTATATAGGGGACTTCACTGGCTCTTTGGACCTATTTTTGAAATAAAATGGCATTTATGAGAAATCATTGCAATTGATGAAACTTGGCACATTTGCAACATAATAATGACAGACTCAGAAAAAAATCTTAGATTGTAGGGAAAACTAAACTCTTGATATTGTATAAAAGGGTCTTAAAGCTATTCAGACTCATGAGATAGTGTCATGACCCACTTATTAAAGGTTGAAAAATGGAGGTGTAAGCTAATCAGCATTCTTGCAAGGTCACATAAAAGTTAGTAGATCAAGACATCCATACTCCTATTTTCCATTCTATCGAGTTTAATTAAATTAAATGAATATGTATTGAATATATACAGGTGTAGAAAACTGTGTCAGAGACTGCATTTGAAATAGGAAGCAAAGTTTTAAAAATGTTAATTTTTTTTCCTTTGGGAAGATTTGGTTTGCATTTTTTTTTAAAAATGTATTCATTTATAAGAATTGATTAGTACTGTGTGCATATAAAATATTCATGCATATAAACACAGACACATTATGCATAGATAGATATTTATATTTATTTATATGTCCAGAGATATGTGACAAGGTTTGTCATTGGAAAGAGCATTGTTGGTGATGATTGGACACTGTAGTTCTGCAGACACATCCTCCTTATGTAAACACACTAAAGAGATGCTTCTGAGGAGAAAACAGCCTACTTGCTTCATCATGGGAAAGGAATTGAATTTAATGTATTTGTTCAAGGTTCTACAGAAAGGACTGAGAATGTCTTCTGCATACAGTCAATGTATGGAATAATAAATCTTAATAAGTACTGATTATTTTAGGACTTCCTTTCCTGAAATCTACACATGCCATCTGTTTCCATTCAGTCACAGTGAACTAGTGTTATCAAATTGCTTCATAGAACCGGCTCAATTTACTTCTAGTAAGTTTCTGTACCCTAATGCAAAGAAGGATCATTTGAGCATTTGGGCTCATGGATTTTCTTTCTTTGGAAAAACACAAAACAGCTTCTAAAGCTTCATGACAGACACTGTAAAACTCAGCTAACTATCAGTAGGAAAATAAAATGTTTAATGAGCAACAGCAAGCTAAACTTGGGATTTTAAAATGATGTAAAACTTTTTTTACTTTTCAAAACTGGGAATTAGGTTTCTGTGTATCAGTAGACTTCCCATAGTAAAATTATTAAAATTAAATTTAAAATTTAAAAAGAAGATTTGAAAAACATAGATTATTAAAACTGTTATGCACTTACACTTTGTTAATGAGTGGACACATACAATTAAAATTCAAGGTGCAGGCACATAGGTGATACAGTGAATAGAGTGTAGAGTCTAGAGTTAGGAAGATCTGAATTCAAATTCAGTCTTACTAGCTAAATCTCTGAGTAAAATACCCTCTGTTTGCTCAAAACTCATATGCAATTGAGAGAAAAGAAAATGTACTTTTAAGTTATTATTGCTAATACTTTTAGGGGGGATTTTTTGGGTAGAGAAATAGTAGTGATATATTTATTTATATTTTTCTCTTCTAATCTTATCTTGTATTTTTTTGTTTAAAAAATGTAGCTATTGGGGCAGCTAGGTGGCACAGTGGATAGAGTACCAGCCCTGAAATCAGGAGGACCTGAGTACAAATCTGGTTTCAGACACAACATTTGTTAGCTGTGTGACCCTGGGCAAGTCACTTAACCCCAATTGCCTCAGCAAAAAACCAAATGTAGCTATATCTATGAGGCAGACACCAATATATTTGGATAGCCCACTAAGAAAAAGAATGGTAAAATAGCAAAGTCTACTGAGTCCTCAAATTGAAAACTGCATCAGAGAAGACAAAGATTCCTCAGGATCAAGGTCAGGGGACAATCAATATTTTAGTGAATTTTAAAGAAACATCAGTTATGTTTTCAGAATGTTGTATAGTACTTGAAAATAGCTTTGGTTTAAGTATGCATTGAAAAGTTAAAATTGTGTGCATTTAAATCATTTTAGGAATTTATGTGGAACATTTTGGAATGAACATATATCAAGTGTCAGTTTTCCCACATGGATTCCATTTCTTTTGAGATTTTCTCTTTGGTTGATTTTGCTGGAAATATGTGGTAAATGAATTTTTTTTAAAAGTCCAAGCTTGGACTTTAATGACACATACAAGGATATTTTTCTTTCCATATGAGCTGCAACTACATTATGACAGAATGGGTTGAGTGTTGGACCTGAAGTTAAAAAACCTAGGTTTAAAGCTCATTTCTGATACTGTGTGACCATGGGCACATGGCCATGATCAAATTACTTACCTAACTACTTTAACTCTCATCTGTCAGATGAGAATAATAATGACAGTTTCCTCTTCAGTCAAACAAATTTAATAATACCTGCTACATATAATTGACTGGCTTGTTGTATGACTCACATTAGATAATGTGAGTAAAGTGTTCTATAAACCTTAAAATGCTATGTAATTGTCAGTTATTACTATTCCTAATAAGTATTATTTAGGGAACTACCTTTACTGTTCACTTTGTCTTCTGAATTACGCTATTTGCAAATTCTCTATTCCCTAATTTGTTTTCTAATTAATGAAACTTTGGGAAGATAAGATTTTTAAAAAGTTATTTGTTCATTTTAATAAGAAGGTATTTGTCCTTAGCAAGTCAACTACAAAAGATTAGCTTGTCACCAGACTCTTTGATGTGAAGTCACTGTTGTCATCCACTCCAGGGTCAGGATGAGCAATGATATCTGATATATAGTTATAATTTTTCCAAGTGATGACCTGAAGTGCCCAGTGATATGATATGTTATAGTATATATAGAGCAGACATGCATCTCACATACTGGCCCCTATGAACTCAGTACCTTCCACTGCCATCATCTAAGTCCTTTTTTTTTAGCCAAACAAAAGAAATGTTCTTTTTAAGTTGTTTCTTTGCAACATGTTACTCTGAGACCATTGCCACTACTTCATTTGGATTGGAGCCTAGGGAATGCCCAGATCTTTGACTGCAAAACAAAGAAACAAAAAAAGATTCTAGACTCTAAGCCCAGGATTCAGTTTTGTTCTTATCAAGCTGCAATCTTTGCTAGTTTTGAGCTAAATATACACCAGATGAATTTTGGAGTTTTTACTAATATGTTCAAGCTAAAGGAGAGGCTGATTGATTAAGGTTGATCTCAAAGATCATTTAGTCCAGACTTGTTAACACATTAATTCAGAGAGGGGACAATTAAAAAAAAAAGGTTTTCAAGCTGTTCTTCTTCTCTGTGAAACAGAAGGAGGAAACAAGCAGTTAGTGACTATAATGTTCCAAACACTGTGCTGTACAAATATCTCTTTTGATACAACACTGGGAGGTAAAGGCTATCATTAGCCTCCTTTTATAGTTGAAGAAACTCAGGCAGAGTTATTACGTGATACATAGGCAGTAAAATATTTGAGAATAGATTTTAACTTAGATCTTCCTAATTCCAACATTTTAGCCCCTGTTCCACCTTGCTGCTTCAATGATCATTCTTAATTTTGAACGAAGAGATTCTATTCTAATGTGAAATACTTCCACATCAATAGAGACTGTGAAGTGCAGAACTATGTTATAGAGTACCTTTTAGAGTATAGAGTACCTTTTTATCATTCAACATAGAGTTACTCTAGTGCTCATTTCCAAAGCAACTTTGGCAGGCTCTGGAGAAAATAAAATTAGTTTTCATCATTTACACTAGTATAGTTAAAAACATAATGGCTTTAAGTATCAGCCAGAAGTTAAAGGAAAAACGGAGAAAGGTTTCTAATGCACAGAAAGAAAAGTTTTAAAGACATAAATTTGCCATTAATTATTCATATTAAGACACTACATTGAACCAGACATACATAATAACTGGTACTCTATTTTTTAGCCAATGAGCATCAACATGGCCATACTAATAGATAATGTTTGTTGACTGGGTGCCAGTCTAACAAAGTATAGAGAATTTCTATTTTTAAGAGACTGTGTTAAATGCCTGTTCTCAAAGGCACTCAAAAACACTGTTCTTTGCCCTTAAAGAATTTATATTATATTGGGAGAATTCAACATATACACAGATAAACAACGTTGACTACTAGTGAATTGATCACTAAGTGATAATTTTTTTGTCCAAAGCAATCCATGAAACAAATAAAAATGCAAAATGATACTTAGTCCTGTGTAATTGTCTTCTTCTGCAATAATTGTGGCAAAAGACCATATAAAAGGACAGTTTCATAAAGATTCATAAAGTTTTAAAATCATTTAGAACATTAATTGAATAGATTATTCATATAAAGAATGATCTTTGTCTAGTGACCAGCTGATAAATTTATGTAATAAAACCATAATCACATTGGTATTCTCACTGTAAATGAATCCAAAAGACATGAAGAAATTACAATTAAGTAGAAGTAGAAGAATCACTCAAAAGTTTTCCTCACTGATGAGAGAAAAAAATAGAATAGATTTATTTAAAGACAGCAAGAAATATAATTTCATGGGATATTTGACTGCCTTGCCATATCATCTTCATCATGAATGTAAAAAAGCAAACAGGCCATCATCAAATCATTGCAATCTATATACTAAAATATAATGAAGATAATAAAAATACAGAAATTCTATGAAGAACTTCACAGTACCCTCTAAATTAAGCTTATATGCAATTCAACACCAGGTGACTACAACAAAAAGATGTGCACAGGATAAAATAGTGATAAATACATTGTAAATAGCATTTGGGATTAGGAAGTCAAAAAAGACAAAAGAACTTGGACTTGTTCAGTAGGCTCATGGTTATATATCTGAATAGTCTCCAAGGAGAACATCTGAAGATACCATTTGTGTCAAGCCCTGTAAAACATCACAAGAAATGAAATTTATTAAAACTTAGGTAGCAAAAAATCTAGTTGGTGATGAGTCATTTTAAAAAAAATGTTTCATTTTTCTCCAATTACATATAAAATTCTTTTTTTGCATTTGTTTAAAACAGATTTTGAGTTCCAAATTCTCTCCTTCTCTTTCTTCCTGAAATGGTAAACAATCTGAGATATGTTATACATGTACAATCATGTAAAACATATTTCCATATTAGTCATTTTTAGGAGAAAATTTGAATCAAAAATAAAAAAATGGATTAAGTAAAAATAATATGCTTCTATCTGCATTCAGACTCCATTAATTCTTTCAGTTAAAGATGAAAAGTAAGAAGATGTTCTGTAAAATTCCTGTTTTTAAAAAACAACCACTGAAAAATGAACAGACATTAATTCTTGCTCTCATTTGTTAGATGTCTGACTCACAAAGATAAACTCAAGAGATGCTAAAAGTTCCTACCCTCCACCCAATGACCAGAATTTAATATCTTTGCCAAGTGAAGAGATATGACAGAAAAGGATCATATAGATTTAGAAGATAAGTTCATTTCAAAAACATTTTAGAGGAAGGATAACAGATTACAAGCAATATAGATTCATAAAACAATGAAAAGAAGTTGAGAAGAAGAAAGTAAGTCTGTAGTGAACCTACTATAACTAACCTCAGCCAGATCATTTTGTGCATTTTAAACCATTTTAGGGAGAGTGTATTGAAAATTTAAGGGGAGGGAGAGACATATTTGTAAAACACAGGTTTTTCTATGAGGATTCTTCCTCCTTTGAGACATATGATCATTTGGGAATTGAAAGCATTTATTTATAGGTGAAAGTTGGAAGACTACAAATAAACAGGAAATGGAAAAGATTTGCCAGAATTTTTATGATAATTTAGTCTTATCAGCCATCATGGTTGGACCATCACATTTGTACTTTACTATCCATGTATATTATGTAATGAAGTGACAATGGTACTCAAAAAAATAGATGAAAATCTGTGATGGATGGAAAGAAATCTGTGATGTAATCAGTACAAATTGAATAGCATTCAAAGATTGATTTTCAAGATACCTCAAAGAGGGGAAAATTTGATAAGAATGAAAAATACCACACTCAGAACCCCCCCCCAAAAAGGAGGCTTCTGAGAAAACATCAACTGATCCATATACTTCCTATCTCATCACTATGAAATTGTTATGAGAATGGTCTATATAGGCATTGTGGCTATAAGGAGAAGAATTCATTGAAGACATTTTTAAAAAATAGACCACACTTTGTGTCTTATTGTTTATTGATAATAAACAGTGATTTGACAAAGCAAAATTCAGTCTTAAAATTTTTCCTCAAATACTTTTCCAAACAAGTTAAGCTTGTCAAAGTTTTCATGATAGGTATAGCCATAGAGATACCCCCCCCTTTTTAAAAAGAACTTATCTACTGCTTGTCATCAACGAGAGGGGGGGCAAAAAGAACTGATTTACTGCTTGTCAACATCAAATGAGAGAGAGAGAGAGAGAGAGAGAGAGAAAGAGAGAGAGAGAGAGAGAGAGAGGAGAATGGAGAGAAAGAGAGAGAGAGGGAGAGAGAGGGAGAGAGAGGGAGGAAGAGAGAGAGAGAGGGAGGGAAAGACAGAGAGAGAGGGAGGGAGAGAGAGAGGGAGGGAGGGAGAGAGAGGGAAGAAGGGATAGAGAGGGAAGAAGAGAGAGAGGAAGGGAGAGAGAGAGAGAGAGGGAGAGGGAGGGAGAGGTTTGACTAACAGAAAATAAGTCTGGGATAATAGAATGCAGGAGATTTAGATTTGAATTCTGATTTAGACTCTTAAACAAATTCATATTTATGGTCATGGGTCAACTACTTCATGTCTTCAGTTTCCTTATCAGATTCTCTCTCTCCTCTCTTCACTCCTACCAAATAGGTATTCTTTCTGTCCTTAGCTTTTGACAATGCTTTTCCCATCCTATGCCTTTGCATTAGACATTCCTCATGGCACGAATGTACTCCTTCTTCCCCTGAGACTTACATCACTTCAAAGACATAGTTCAGGAAACATCTATATAAAATTTTTCCTGATTCCCCAATTGTTAATGCTTTCTTGATTCTCTGTAATTGTGTTTCCACTACCTAGCACAGTACCTGGCACAGAGTGGTTGTTTAATAAATGTGTGTTGGTTAATTGATTCATAAAGCAGGATTAATAATTTCTACACTCTTCCTCATAAGAGTTAGTGAGAACATTGATATGTGAATTTTAAATCACTACATAAATATGAGTTCTTGGTAATTTTATTATTAGTCTAATGGTCCAAATAGTTCAATATTTCCTAATGAAGGAAAGGTTCTTTTGATATTCCTGTTTATTGATGGTATTTTCTTTATTATATTGAACCCTAGAAGATTTCAGGATCTCCTGAATCCAGTTAGTCAAGAAACTGAAATCCAGTTAGTTAAGAAACCACTCTAGTCATCTATACTAGATAAAATAATTGGATAAAGGACATATTAATGAAATCAAAGCATATAGATGAACAGATAGGTCAGGTATTAAGTGCTGAGGCTACAAAGACAAAAATGAAATAGCTGCTGCTTTTAAGTTGCTTACACTTAATTGGGGGAGATAATGGACAGATGTATAAATATATGTAGACTATATGCAAGGTGATTTTATGGGGAGGGCATTAGCAGCTAGGGGTACATTAGGGAAATTTCTTGTGAAAGGTGGATAATGAACTGGATTTTGAAGAAATAAAGGTCTGCTAAGAGGTGGAGGTGAAGGAGTATACCCCAAGCATGGTAGATGGCCTGTGAAAAAGTAAAGAGAATGAAATCACATAATCACAGAACTTGAGAGTTGGAAGGCACACCACCAGTCATCTTGTCCAGCTCCTACATGAGACAAAAGACCTCTAATATACCCAATAAGTAAACTTCAGGCTTCTCAGAAGCCCTCTAAGAAGCTAGAACTTACCACTTCTCAAGGAAGCCCATTAAACTTTTGGAGAATTTCTATCATTTGGAAGTTTTTCTAGACAACAAGACTAAATTTGCTTCTTTGAAATTTTCACTCATTACTTATTTTAGTCCTTTCCTATGGAGCAACAGAGCACATCTAATCCATTGTCTAAATGACAACCATTCAACTACTTGAAGACAGCTATCATGTTCTCCCTGTGTTTCTTTTTCTCCAGGCTAAATATGCCTGGTTGCTTCAACCAATCCTGTTATAACACGGACTCAAAGCTCTTCACCATCCTAATTATCCTCCTCTGAGAACTCTGCAGATTATCAAGGTCCTTCTCAAGTGATGGTTCCCAGAATTGAACTCAATACTTCAGATAAGGCCTGACAAGGGTAAAATATAGTGTGGTTATAATTTCCCTTTTCCTGGAAGCTATACTTTTCTTACTGCTGCCCAAGATTACATTAGAAGTGTAGGAAATGGAAACTAGTTTGTAAGGATCCATAATACACTGTTTGGCTGGACTGTACAGTACTTGAAGAGGAATGCTGCTTAATAAGGTTGAAAACACTGGTTAGAGAAACATCATAAAGGGAATTAGAAATCAAATGTGTTTTATTTGATCCTGGGAGACACAGGGATCCACTGTATTTTATTGGGGAGAAGTGTGGGGTGACATGATCATACCTATGCTTTGAGAAAATCAGGAGGTGGAGGGCAGACTAGAGTAGGGAGAGACTTGAGAAAGGAAAACCAAAATTAGGAGGCTCTTTTAATACAGGTGAGAAGGGGCAAGGTGGTGGCTATGTGAATAGAGAGAAGAAATTGGGGTTAGAAATATGTAAAAGATATTGTTGAGGTAGAAATAGCAAGATTTGGTCATATGTGAGGTAAGAAGTCTATGTAAATGAGGAATGTAAAAGAGAAGTAGGGTTTGGGGAAACAATAATGGGTTCGTTAAATCTGAGGTGCTGCAAGATATTTTATTTGAAATGTCCAATAAGCAGATGGTAATACATGACTGGCACTCAGGAGAGAGACAAGTGCTAGACAAATATATCCGGGAATCATCTACATAGATATGACAAATAAACCCACAGCAAGTTGTTAAATGAGAGCAAAAGAGACTAAGAAGGTACAATCAGGACGGTAAAAGAACCAGGAGATAACAGTGTTATGGAAATCTAGAGAGGAAAGAATACTCAAGAGATATATACATCTACAAAGTTGTCTCAATTTGAGTATTTCAAACATGAAGCTAAAACTGAATGTGATGTAAAGAAAAATATGTCTCAACAAATTTGAACATGCATTTGTCTTTGGTTGAACTCATCATAAAATCTCTCATATCTTCACCTATTCACTATTTCCCCCCAACAGTCTGAATTCAGTAATATGATAATGCCTTTTGTGTTACAGGTTTAAGATTTAGCTCAGTCTTTAATTTTTACCTACTATTGGGAAGTTATCATTATGATCTATATAAAAGCACATTTTTTTCTCATCTTCTTTGATTTCTAAGGCAATTTAAAATAAATTGCTTCAGATTTTTCCAAAGCAGTCACTGATTTTTTTCTTACAGCTTTTAAAAAATTAAAATATTAGTAAGCATGTTTTTTTGAGGGGGAAGTTGGTAATGATTGCAGTATTTTCATCTAGGTATTAATAAGGGAACATGTCATTGTGACCAAAGAGTCAAAATAAAAAAGAGAAAAATAAACAGTTCAAAAATAAGCTTAATTTAGAACTGTTTATTTTTCTCTCTCTCTATCTCTCTTTTTTTTTTTTTTTTTGCTTTTTCTTATTAGGCAAGATTCTTTGTGTGGAGGATGAAAGGGATATTTTGGATGACTTAAAAACAAAAGATATCAAGAGAATAATATAAATGGTCAAAAGTAAAAAGAAAATATTGTTCAGAAATAAGGAATGAGAGGCCAGAGAATTGTAGATACTGACATCTCATAGCTATATAACATGAATATTTTCTTCAAGAAAAATATTAGGAGATACTGGGTAAAGAAAGATCCAAATAATATTACTAAAAATCAGTTACATTAAACAGATAGTAAATAATAACTTGTTAATGATATGGAAATTATTCCTGAATTAGCTATCTGCTTAAAATCAGACCAGCAACTTGCTAAAGCAAAGATGAAATTAAAAACAAAATTACTTAAAAAAAAGAATAAACATGAAAGGGGGGAGAGGAAGGTGGTTGTGCCATTAAAACAATTCTAAGCTGACTTTATTTTTTTATTTTATTTTTTTTATTAATACTTTTTATTTGAAAAACATATGTATGGGTAATTCCTAAACATTAACCCTTACAAAGCTTTCTGTTACAAATTTTTCCCCTCTACTCCCCACCCCTCCCCTAGATAGCAGGATATCCACTACATGATAATTATGTTAGAATACTTAAATCAAATATATGTATAGTTATTGCCACACATCATTTTTTTTGTTCAGGAGAAATCGTATCTATAAGAAAGAATAATCCGATAAAGGAAATACAATGCAAGCAAACCTCAATAGAGAACATGAAAATGTTATGTTGTGGTTCACATTTCACATCCCTCTCTCTGGGTGTATATGGCTTTCTTCACTGAACAATTGGAATTGGTTTGAAGCATTTCATTATTGAAGAGAGTTATGTCCATCAGAATTGATCATCATATAGTCTTGTTCTTACCGTGTACAACGATCTCCTGGTTCTGCTCATCTCACTCAGCATCAGTTCATGTAAGTCTCTCCAGGCCTCTCTGAAATCGTCCTGCTGGTCGTTTCTCACAGAACAATAATATTCCATAACATTCATATACCATAATTTATTCAGCCACTCTCCAATTGATGGGCATCCATTCAGTTTCCAGTTTCTAGCCACTACAAAAAGGGCTGCCACAACCATTCTTGCACATGTGGGGCCCTTTCCTTCCTTTAAGATCTCTTTGGGATATAGGCCCAATAGAAACACTGCTGGGTCAAAGGGTATGCACAGTTTGATAACTTTTTGAGCATCGCTCCAAATTGCTCTCCAGAATGGTTGGATCCATTCACAGTTCCACCAACAATGTATTAGTGTCCCAGTCTTCCCACATCCCCTCCAACATTCATCATTATCTTTTCCTGTCATTTTAGCCAATCTGACAGGTGTGTAGTGGTACCTCAGAGTTATCTTAATTTGCATTTCTCTGATCAATAGTGATTTGGAGCACCTTTTTATATGATTATAAATAGTTTTAATTTCATCATCTGAAAATTGTTCATATCCTTTGACCATTTATCAATTGGAGAATGGCTTGAATTCTTATAAATGTGAGACAATTCTCTATATATCTTAGAGATGAGACCTCTAAGCTGACTTTAAACAAGATATAATGGCCCCAAAATGTAAAAGAGAAGTAGGGTTTGGGGAAACCAATTAAAATGATTTTTATGCAAATGATTAACTGATGTAAATCACTTTCTATATAAAGAAATACTAAAAGAGCTTCAAACTTTCTTTAGTTATCAAACATTTAATTTCTTTGACAGAGATGGGGCAGCCAAAGAAAACACTATTTCAAAATGTAAACTATTGTGTAAAATCTTATTGAGAAAGATGGAAGATTATGAAAAGAATAGCTTTATTAAACAAAAAAATAGTAGAGAGAAAAAAAGCTTAAAGAACATTTATAGAGAGACCCAACTAAGAAAAGTCATCCTGAGAAAATTTTAGGTTGAAAATGGAATGTGGACAACAAGCAGATGAAAAAATTGGAGAAGTTCCTCCTCCTCCTCCTCCTCCTCTTTCTTCTCTTTCTCTCCTCCTCTCCCCATTCCCTTATTCTGACCTCAAAATTTCAATTTTCAAGAAATTTAGCTATAAAGATCTTATAAAACATTTGCCTCTTGCTCTTAGATATACTCCATTAGCTGCAATTTTGTTGGTCAGAGCTTTCTAACAATTGTAAGATGCTGGTTCCTCTTGCACTCTCAGCAACTTTGACTTCTCTCACTTTAGGATATACTCTGGACATTTTTAGACTTTGGCAGCAAATGAATGTGCTTCCTTTGTGTAAGAAGATGATATTATTGACCCACTTGTCAGTATTTCATGCATTTTTTAGTGACACAAAGCAATTGATATCAGTTTGTGCTGAGCCATCTACCCTTGCTCATTCTATCCTCATAATCACTGCCTTGCATCTTTCAGATAGTGGAATGGATTTTGTCTGTAGTTCTAGTCTAGAGGAGGTTTGTTTGTTTGTTTGTTTTTTTCTTCTGAAAAATCAACTGGATAGTTCTAGGTTAAAACCCTTTAAACTAACCTGCTGGCTTCTTCAGCATACATGAATTTTGTCTCCAACCTCCATGCCTTTGCATGCTGAGCCATATCTGAAATGCACTTCTTCACACCTCCACCTTTTACTATCCCTAGCTGCCTTCAAAATGCAGCTCAACATTGTCCCTGGCCATGTGGATGAGGGTCTATCTTTGATTGACTGACTGCTTCTTTAAAACTGATAAGACTGAACCAATTGCTGTCTTTTGGGCCACTCTTATCTACTTCTTACAGAGAGTAAAGATCCCAATTCACGACACCACGAAGTAAACGAGTGAAAGGGGAAGTTCTGCTCTCTCTTTTACCCTGACCTCAGAATGGGCTTTGCAGTGGAAGGGGAAAGATGGTTTCTATTTTGTGTTATTTCTCCTCCTCATTTTTGGGTATCACAGGTGATTCTCATGGGACCTGAAAGTCCAAGCCATGACAATCTTGGAGTCAGGATTGTAAGTGGGATGGTGTAGTCCATCAGTCCAGGGTAGAAGCCCTGAGGAGGCAAGGTACCTGAAACTCCAGCCTAAGGTAGATTTTAGTCTTGGAACAAGACTATGCTCTGTAGGAACAGAGCTAAATTGTGAATCTAACTTTTTTCTACCCTCCCTTCCCCAGAGAAAGGAGAGGCATATGTATATTTGTAATTATATTTTCTAAAGTAAATTATTTCTATGTAAAAGCTAATTTGACTATGTCTAATTGGGTATAAGGACCACTCCCTCCAATGGAGAGATCACCTTCAATGAATTCTGATGCCATTGACAGAGTCTAGACATTCCTAATTTCTTTAAGGATATCAGAGAACCCTGGCGCTGGAGTGAAATGTAAAATACCAGGCTTCCAGGAAGTGTGGATCTAAGTGGCCTGTGTTGCATTTGTACATATTTTATATTTATTCATCTGGGTCATGTTTCTTCCCAATAGAGTACAAATTCCTTATGGACAGAGATTGTCTTATTTTTGTTTATGTATGCCCTCTATCTTAGGCATAGTAGGTACTTAATACATTTTTGTTGAATTGATCTTGATATCATTAGTACAATGTTCTAACCAAATG
Source organism: Myrmecobius fasciatus (assembly GCA_023553655.1). NCBI lineage: Eukaryota > Metazoa > Chordata > Mammalia > Dasyuromorphia > Myrmecobiidae > Myrmecobius > Myrmecobius fasciatus. Next base: position 33,649 of record JAJPUD010007966.1, read on the forward strand.
AGCTGCCAGTTTCCTAAGGTCTCCTTCCTCATATGTCATAAGGTGACATTGAATTAATACTTTTATGGAGACATATGATGCTTGGGTATCACTCAAGGCATATATCAGGCTTGTAAGGGAAACAGAAAGATTATAAAAATTGTCATTCAAAAAGCACGCTGATTGCATTCAGCTCTTTTATTTTCATTACAATTGGGCATCCCCAATGAACTACTTTGAGCTAATCAATTTTTAGTACCTGGTGCTTGAAGGAGATAAGAGTGAGATGAAACGAGATGGATTAGAATGATTAAAGCTTAATCTAAGAAAGAAAAGCAATGCTGGTAGAATGAGTAAGCACTTTAAAATGATGCAAAGGGAGGCACGTTCAGTAATTTTAAAAGGTCATATTTTGCAAATTAGGGTTGCTTATGTGGCTTGATTTTGGACCTGGATATGCTGCTTTGATTCTCAAGTAAGTGTGGTAATAAGTGAGATTTGAACTCAAAGAGTTAAGTTAAGGCTAAATTTGTGTTGTGATATTTAAAGTAAATGCATTCAGGCTTCATTATGTAAATTTAAAAATAAAATATTCCTCCTTTTACTTTCCAAATTTAAGAAATTATTGAAGTCTGAAGAATAGATTAAGTAATTTTCCTTTAATTATTGTACAATGCTTGAAATCCATCTCTGATCATTATCTGGATCTCAAATTACATAATAGAACTGTGAATCACCCCTAATGAAAGACTCAGAATTTAAAAAAAAAAAAACCCTCCAAAACTCTACCTTTAATATAAAGAGGATTAACATTATTTATATAGTGGGAGATATTCTACAGAAGTAATCCTAGAATTATCAAATTCATTCTAAAAACTATTTTTTTAGCATTGGCATTGTACTAATACTGTATTGTCCCCAAACACTTTTGTAATTAAATTCTTCAGAAAATTGAAAACATATTGAATCTTTGCCATTGAAACTGAAGATGTTCATTAAAATATGTACCTTATCTTTTCCATTTATTGTTTAGTATTTTAACAATTAAATTCAACAAAATGTTTGTTAATAGCTAAGCAAATATAGCACTTGTGTGTAGTAGATATATTTAGAAAGGAATCATTTTAGTCTAACATATCAAACTCCCTTCACATAGTGGACTTTGATCAGACTTTGTCATGATAACAACCTCCACTCCACATTAGTACTAATTGCTGACCCTATAACTAGAATGAGGATTACTTTAAAAGTAATATATCAAACTCCCTTCATATAGTGGACTTTGATCAGACTTTGTCATGATAACAACCTCCACTCCACATTAGTACTAATTGCTGAGTCTATAACTAGAATGAGGATTACTTTAAAAGACTTTAACAGGAAAATAAGACTGATGGTATTTGTGTAGAAGAGTAAGGAAAGAGAAGTAAAGTCTGAAAAAACAAGGTAATAAATGGTGAATGAGGAGGGAAAACCCAGAAACTAGACACAAATCATATGAACTCTGCTTTTACAACTGCCCAAGCAACAACCAGACTTATAACATCAAACATTTGGCGATAAAAGCAATAGCAAGGAAAGGAGGGAGATCATTGTTCTCTTAAATTGACTAATTTTCCTTTAACGTTCCAATTGGCTTTTGCTAACAGGTTCCAGAATAAACCTCTCTGTATAAGGAACAGAGAGAGAGGCAAGTGGAGCCTGTCTAACTGCAATTGCTATTGGTTCTGACATTTCATCCTGTACACTTGATTCTTTAATGATTCCCCCTTAATGGTATAATTAGCACTCTTGTATTCTGAGAATGTTCATTCTTTGTGGGAGCCCAGTCTGAGGCCCCTTTAGGGCTAATTCACTTGGAATTTATCAGGAAACTTATTCTGGGCTAAGTAGCAAAGGATCTTTATCTGAATTAAATTTTGATCTTGGCAAAAATAACTAAAAACAATGAAACTCATTTCTGACAGGGCAGTAGAGACGTATAGTCATTTGTTGGAATTGCAAGTCTGTAGACTGTCTTGTGAAATTATAAAAATGATCACTTTCTTTGGTCTGGTAAATCCATTGTTGGGAACATACCCTTAAGACATTATTTTTAAAAAGAGCTATTTGTTTAAAAATTTTCATAATAGCATTACATGTATAATCATAAAAAACAGAAGCAATCATTATTAATTTTATAATTGAGGAATTTGAAAATAAATTTTGGTACATTAATGTTACAGAATACAAAGATGCGATAATCATAAAAACAATAATAGCTGATTTTATATAATGCTTACTATGTGCCAGAAAAGCTTCATAAATATCATCTTATTTAATGCAATAACCCTGGGAGCAGATGCTATTATTACCCCCATTTTACAGAAGAGGAAACTGAGACAGATAGAGATTAAAAGTCTCGAGTCATCCAGACAATAAGGTCTGGAGTCAGATTTGAACTCACTTCTTGCTAACTGTAGCACTCAAGTGCTCCCTGTGCCACAATAAAACTGAAAAGTATGAGGAATACAAAGAAACTTGAAAAGTCCTTTATTAAAGAATGTAAAAATTTTTTAAATACCAAAAACTAGAAAAAATAGCACCTCGGAAAGGGCACTGACTCTGAGACCATAGGATCTATGTTCAAATAAGGACTTCTGATGAATACTACCTGTATGACTTTGGGAAACTGAGAACCTCCTGATATCAGTTTGCTCATCTGTAGTTTGGGAAAACTTGGATTAACTGATCTCTGAGATTACCGTTAGTCCCATGGTATGAATCTATGATCCTATGAAGACAATGCACAATTTGTGTTATGAAGAAAAGCAAAGTAGGAGGAGAAAGTATCCTGATAGTCACTTAAGGACAGTGACCAAACTAGTGTTAAGATTCCTTATTTTTTCAAGTTAATTTAAACGTATAAGCAAATTTAGTTGTTCGCATTGATGTTTAATATTAAGTTTCTAAGAAAACATTTACTTTTAAAATCACAACAGATTAATTTTTAAGGGTGAAATAACAGGAATTATCTAATTCTTTCTTCTAATGTAAACTTGGTGAGAATTAGATATAGATTTCTCAAGCTGACTTTTTGTTTTATAGGCCAATGCATATGAATTTCCATCCAGAAATAGGTAATAAATGGCCAACAGGGTGGATTTTGCTAATTCTGAATTTTCATTTTCTGTATAAGAATCACAGAAATGACAAAGTAACGAATTGATTACCGTTAGAAAAAAGAGAACATTTTCCTACTATACATCCTGCAATATTCTTATTAATTTTCATATGAAGTTTTTTAAACATTCACTACTTCTCTGAAGACTGCTTTATTATTATTATCTTATCTAGAAAGTTTGGGTTTTTAAAATATCAACTGATCTCAGCTTGATCTCATACTATTTACTGTTTTTTATCAAGGATTTTGATAAAAATCATAGATGACATGTTTGTCAAATTTACAAATGATATAAAGCTGGGAGAGATAGCTTATGCACTGGGTGACAGCTTTTAAAAAGACCCGTACAAAGATAGGCCATTGTGTAAAAAATTTTAAAGGAATATATGTGAGTCTTAGATTGGGGTTCAGAAAATCTGTCACAAGTGTGAGATGCAGTAAACATAGCTGGGTGGTAATATGTTTGAAATGGGTGTAGTAATGTGAACACACTGGCAAGTTCATTGTGAGCCAACAGTATAATATGGCTTCCAAAAAGAGCTAATGTGACCTCACATTACATAGATACACATTGGACCTAGAACCAAGAATGGGATGACCCAATTATGCTATGTTCTGTTTAGACTATATCAGGAGTACAATGCTGAATTTTCAGAACCACATTTTAGGAAGGGTATTTATGAACTGGGGACTGTTTAGAGAAATGCAATCAATTTGATGAAGGGCCTCCAGATTGTCATAAGGAAATTTTTTGAAAGAGTTAGAAAGATTTAGCTTGGAGAGAAGACAAGTAGAATGTGATAACTGTATTTAAATATTTGAGGGGCATTTATACTCTGGAGGTGTCAGACTTATTCTGCTAAGTTCCAAAGGGTACAATAAGTCTTATATGGAATAGTAGTGAAGGACTGGGGTCAGAGAATCTGGATGGGATTTTTGCCCTTCCATTTGGTATTTGTTTGACCTTGGAAGTACTAACCTTTTGAGTTTTATATTCCTTATTTGTAAAATGAGATAGATGGACTCTAAATTCTATGAACAATGAGTAGAATTTGCAAAGAAGAAAGAAGTCAATTCAGTTATTAAACTTTTACTGAGCACCTATTATGTACCAGGCACTGTTCTAGGTATTAGGAATACAAAGAACAGCAAAAGACAATCTCCTTTCTCAAGTAGCTTATAATTAAAGGAGGAAGACAACATGAAATTAATTATGTGTAAACTATACGCAGGATAAATTGGAAATCTAGTGCCTGGAAAGTAGGCACTAGAATTAAGGGAAATTGGAAAAGATTTCCTGAAGAAGATGGGATTTTATCTGGGAGTTGAAGGAAACCGGGATACCAGGAGGCAGAAATGAAGAGGGGGAGATAATCCCACTCAAGGAAAACAGCCAGGAAAAAGTCAGGAGACAGAGCATCTTATGTGAGCAACAGCAAAGCAGCCAGGGTCACTGGATTGCAAAAGATTGGAAAGGTGGAAATGGTCAGATAATGAAGGGCTTTGAAATCCAAACAGAAGATTTTACATTTGACTTTGGAAGTAAAAAAAAAGAGCCATTGGAGTTTATTGAATAGGGGATGACAAAGATAGATGTGTGCTTTAGTAAACTCCTTTAGCAATTTAGGGAAAGATGAATTAGAGCAGGAAGACACCTGTGGTAGGGAGACCAACCTGTCTAATAATTTAGGTATGAGATCAGGAGGGCCAGCACCAAGATGTTGGTAGTACCAGACAAAAGAAGAAGAAAGGCAAAAACCCACAGGCTTTGACAAAAGCATTGGACTTGGGGGTGGGATGAGAGAGAGTGAGAGCTGGGAATGATATTTAGTTGAAAGCCTGGATGATTGGAAAGATGGTGGCACCCTCCATAATAATAGAGAAGTTTGGAAGAGGGGAAGATTTGAGGGAAAGATAATGAGTTCAGTTTTGACATGTTGGGTTTATGGTGTCTGTGGAATATGCATTATGAGATGGCCAATTGACAGACAGAAGTCAATAGAGAGGTTAAGGCTAGATCAGCAGATCTGAAAATCATTAGTATAGAAATGATAATTTAAATCTTCCTAACAATTCCAAAGTAGAATGGGATGTTGCAAGAGATAGTAGGTTCCCTTTAAACAGAAGTCTTCAAGGAAAGTCCAGATGATTACTAATTGAATATGTCATAAAGGAAATTATTATTTAGGGATAGGTTAGACTAAATGGCCAATGAGGTTCCTTTCACTTTTGAGATTTTTAGACTATGAATTAATTGAAAATAACAACTATTTCCCCCACATGTACATGGCAGTTCTTGTTCTAAAAAGGACTTATTTAAGTATTTATTATGTAGCAGGCATTGTGCTGTGGATACAAAGAAAAAAAAGAAGAAATCCTTGCTTACATTAGGATGGTGGAAATGATATGTAGGCAAGTAGGTATATTTAAGACACATAGTAGATGGGAAATTTTATTTAAATCTTTTGCAGGACTGCAAAAGAGATTTGTAAAAGGGAATAATCATGTCTATTCTTCATCCAATGTTTCTTCACGGAGAGTCACTGTTTTTGGTTTTCTGCTGTTGCTATTTTACTTTGTGGGAATTTGTATTGCTTTACTTTTATTAGTTCAGGGATCTGTCAGAGTGACTACCATCCAGATTTCTCCCATCTGGTGAATATCAGCTGAAACTCAGCATTACTTTTCCCTGAAAGACTATTCGTTTTTATATTTTACAAACCATGCCTTGTATCATTCTCAGGCCACATTTCCAACTTTTCAATCCATTTTATTGCTGACCTCTGTTCACAGGTGTTGGTCATAGCTCTTAAATTAGCACAAGAAGGGCATATGCATCAGAAATAGAGATAGCTGGACTAAGGAGCATTGGTCCCTACAGTCAGCATCCAATATGAACAGTTGCCAACAATTGAATGTCACAGTTATTGCTCACATGACAGACTTTCTCTAATAATATTATCTCTCATGGATGAAAAGAATTCATTTATAGTAGGGGTTGTGGTTTGATTTTTTCAGTGAATTGCAGTGAATTACTGAAACTCCCCCTTTCCTGGTTTTTGGCACACATTTATAAGGCAGCCAGTTGTATCCAGCTATGGTCAGCTATGCAAAATCATAGGGTTTGAGGTGGTTGGGAATGTTCAAGATCAACTAATCCTAAACCTTATTTTAAAGATGAGGAAATAGTCACACAGGCATTAAATAGTGGAAATGAAATTTTGAACCTCATTCTCTGACTCCATATTTCATATTCTTTCCCTTACTATTGTTGTAAGAGATTATATTGATTATCTCTGATTTATCCTGTTTATAGCTTATTCATATGTAGTAGTCTGCATGCTGTTTCCTCTGGTAGATTGTGAGCTCTTTGAGAGGAAGGGATTGTCTTTTTTTTATCTTTCTTTGTATTACAAGCCCTTAGCAAAGTGCCTGGCACATAGTAGGTGTTTAACAAATGTTTATTGACTGATTGCTAGTGGAATTGTTTCTGGGTAAAGGGAATGATGCATATGGGAACTAAACCCCAGACAATTAGCACCTTATTCATTGTGAAATGCTTCCAGATCACAAACTTCTCACATTCCTTTTTTTTTTAATGGCATTTTCAAGTTAAAAAACAAAAACAAACCCACTTTCTCCACAGCAACTCTATGAAATAGATAATGATGTACCAACAGTTTTATGTCATTAAATACAGAATATAATTAAGAAAATGTGGTGTTTCGTGATGAATATCAAGGAACTTATGTGACCAGTCAATAGCAGCTTTCTTCTGTTAATTCAGGGTATAGGAATTTTAAGTGTTCACTCTTTCCATTATGATAAGCCTTCCTCTCATTATCTTCCTAATTTGTAGTGAAGTATGAGGGTGAATAGCTAATATTGGTTGATGGGTTACCTAAATAGAGATTTTTTCCTCCCATAGTATTTATCTAATGTCCATAAACTAGAATTCAATTTTACAATATGTTAACAACAATTGTGCTGTGCTTTGTATAAGAAGAAAATGCTATTTGTGTGCAATCAGTAGGGATATATATATATATATATATATATATATATATATATATATATATATA
>JAJPUD010007966.1:43485-76153 GCA_023553655.1 Myrmecobius fasciatus
TCTCTCTCTCTCTCTCTCTCTCTCTCTCTCTCTCTCTCTCTCTCTCTCTCTCCCCCCCTCTCTCTCTATGTATATATATATGTGTGTATATATATATATGTATATATATATATTGTATATAGCAGTCACTGTTTGTCTCTCCCATTAGACTGTGAGATCCTTGAAATCAGGGAATGTTTGCCTTTTGCTTAGCCTGGTATCTGGCAAACAACAGGTACTTACTGAGGCAAAGCCTTGGGTAGAGGACTGAGCCTAGAATCAAGAAAACATGAGTTCAAATACAATCACTTCACATCTAATTCAAATTCAGACATTTACTAGTTAGTTGTGTGACCTTGGACAAGTTACTTAACTGTTAGTCTATTTTCCCACTTGTAAAATGAAGATAATAACAGAATCTATAAATATTAGGGTTGTTGTGAGGATGAAATAAGAGAAAGTAAGGTGATTAGTGATGTGATTTAGGAGAGCAGTTTCTAGATCCAAATGATGTGTTTGGGGTTTAGCATTGAATGGTGAGATTTAACACCAAATGTTGGGGTTCAATCATATGAAGAATTCACAATGGCCATTCTCTTTGGCAAAAGGTAGGCTTATTTAGGAGAAGAGATTACAGAGAGAATGAAGAGATACAATAGTCAATAGTAAATATGAAATAGAGCTGGGAGAGCATATAGCAAGGAAAGGAGTTTTAACAATAATGGAAAAAGCAAGTTCTCTAGTGGAACTCACAATTAAACAGGAAAAAGGGAATATCCTATGATGTTGGAGTGTTCCCTTAGCTGGTTAGCACCCTAAAAGAGTTACTTAGCTATAAGAAGGAGAAAGAATAGAGACATGGTGGGGGATGAGAGGAGAAACACTATGTGACTTAGGGACGGGAGGGAAGACTCTACGAGGCAGTGTGCTGTGGTGGGCTATACTCCAAAGGGATGCAGCAAAGATGATGTGAGCCATGGATGTATTTATAGGGGAAATTTAACCTTAGGCTTGACATGACTTGGATTTTCAACTGACGTAGAAAGGCAGGGCTGCCCAAGACCTCCACCAAGAATGAGACTATGAGACTAAACTGATGCCCATCAATGTCTTTCCCTGCCTGCCCAAGGGAGCAATTCTATCAATACTCCAGTCCCTCTCTGCCAACCAGTTACTCAAGACCTCATCACAGTGCAGTGCCTGGCATAATAGATAATTTTTTCCTTCCTTTCTTCCTTTTCCTCCTTTCTTCCTTTTCCTCCTTCCTTCTACTCCTCCCTTCCTTCCTTCCCTCTACTCCTTCCTTCCTTCCTTCCTTCCCTTTATTCTTTTCTTCCTTCCTCTTTTCTTTCCCTCTCTCCCTTCTTTCCTCCTTGCCTTCCCTCTCTCCCTGCCTCCCTCCCTTCTTCCCTTCCTTCCCTTCTTCCCTTCCTCCCTTCCTCCTTTTCCTCCTTCCTTCCTTCCTTCCTTCCTTCCTTCCTTCCTTCCTTCCTTCCTTCCTTCCTTCCTTCCTTCCTTCCTTCCTTTCTTCCTTTCTTCCTTCCTTCCTTCCTTTTTTCCTTCCTTCCTTCCTTCCCTCTTTTATCTCTTCCTCCCTTCCTGACAAGCTCTCTTCACTTTAATAGTTTTGTAGTGTCTATGACCAAAAAAAAATCATCCAGTGGCTAACTTTCTAGTGACAATCCTATTTGAACATTTCTCTGATGACAGACATATAATACACTAATAGACTTATTCTAAAAATCATAGAATTTCTGAGTTGGTAATGACATTAGTGATCATCTAATTTAATCCTTATCTAAAAAACAATGACATTCAGAAAATGTCCCCAAAGTACTTGTGTAATTTTCTCTTGAAGTCTTCCATACCCTCATGGAACCCACCTCATTTTGCATTTGCCCACTCCATGTTTTATCAGACAGCCCTGTTAAGAATTTTTCCTCTTCTCAGTTCTAACTCTCACCTTGAAACTTGTATTCATTGCTCTTAGTTTTGCTGTCTGGAGCCAAACAAACCAAGTCCCTCTTCTAGGCTATAGCTTTCAAACATTTGAAGAGAGTCAACATGCCTCCTCTAAATGTTCTCTTCTCCAGCCTAATTAGCTACATATGAGGATTAATTGATCTTATGTTATTTATGATTTTTGTTACCCTATTCTTGTTCTCCATCTTGTCATTGTCCATCTAGAACTGAACGCAAAACTTCAGTAGTATTCAGAACAGGATAAAGTAAAACTGTTCTTTGATTATCTTAATAGAGGAGTAAGATGCATTAACCATTTCAGGTAGCAATAGAACATTAATGACTTATATCATAAGTATTTGTAGTCCAATGATCTTTTTTGGGAGAATTATTGTTCAACTATATCTTGCTTATTTTATATTTGTGAAGTTGATTTTTTTGAACCTAAGTATGGTGCTCTTATTCACTGCACCACCTAGCTATCCCTTGGCAAGGTATTTCTAACCACAGTTTTGTCATCTTCACCTTTTTAAAGCAGATCATTCAGTTTGATAGGACCTTTCAGAGCTGATGCTCTCCTGGCATAGCTTTTGAGAGCCCTAGGATCACTTCTCCACAATGAGACATCAGAGTAGATCTATAGCAGAAAGTATAATAACATACATAATGGAATACAATTTCCCATCTTCTTAAATTGAATTTCAAGGGAAGTAAGAAATTGAGGCAAATATCTGGAAAATGAACTTATCCAATGTTTCTCTGAAGTATTATTTATGCCAAATTTAAAGAGAATAGTAGAAATTAAGATTGGCATGTCATACTCATGAAGGGACTTTGGTGAAAACAAAAGACTTTATGTTTGTCAGTTTTAAAAATTCATATATACACACACATACACCCACACACAAATGTTCGACTAACTTGTTGAGCAAAAACTTTTTACCTGTCATGGAAAATAAGGACAAATTGTATGCCTTATGTCCTTCAACACAAATTGCATAGAAGAAAATAAACTTTTTTAAAGAGAAAAAACTTCAAAATTTTAAATTAAACTATTTGTTAACTTATTGTACAAGTTTTGAAGTTTTAGACAAGTTTTCTGGCAATTAGACTTTTTTTGGGGGTAAGAAATACAAATGCAGTAGAATCATACTGTATTATTTCTTACAGCAGAGATTTCATCTGCAATTACTATATATCATAACAGAATAAGAACATTGCAGAGGCTAAGCTGTAATAGAAATAGAAAGTATTTTTGTCACTTATTTTCATGATTTTTAACAAAAAGAAAAATTAATATTCCTTTCAGGAAACATAGACCAGAAAACAAAGCCAGAAAGCATTAATCCACACAGGCCTTGGCCCCAATCTGATCTCAAAAAACCAAACCAAAACACAAAGAAACACAGAAAAGCCATCCAAATATACACATGCCTTGAATTCATAATCAGGTATTTAGCCAAGTCATAAATGTTTACTATATGCCAATTACTAGGCAAAACACTGGGGATACAAAGAAAAGAAAAATAACAACAGGAGAGAGAGAGAGAGAGAGAGAGAGAGAGAGAGAGAGAGAGAGAGAGGAGGGAGAGAGAGAAAAGAAAGAGAGAGGAGGGAGAAAGAGAGTTGATGACAGATAATATGAAAGGGGAAATTGGTGGAACCAGAAAAGGCCTTATACACAAAGGGACTTGAGTTGAGTTTTGAAGGAAGTCAAGGAGGCATGGCATTCCATGCATGGGGAACACCAAATGGAAAGGCATGGAAATAGGAAAAGTAGTGTCATATAAAAGGGACTTTGGGTAGGTTAGGGTGACTGATTTTGTAGTGAGTAGAGGAGTGTAAAGTGAAGTATAAAAGAAGTGGAAAGGTAAAAAAGAGTCAGGTAATGAAGGGCTTTAAATGCCAAACAAAGGAGATTATATTTGTTCCTGGAGGTAATAGGGAACCTCTAGAATTCATTGAGCAAAGGGTGATATGATTGAACTATACTTTAGAAAAATCACCCTGGAAGCAGCTTAACAATGAATTGGGGAGGGATGAGACTTCAGTCAGAGAGACTAGTTAGAAGGCTATCAAAATGGGCCAGGTGAGAAGTAATGAGGGTCTGAATAAGGGTTGTTGCTGTGTTAATACAGAGAAGGGAATATCCATGAGAAAGGTTCTAAAGGTAGAAATATCAAGTTTTTAATAGTATATTTTTACAAATACATGCAAAAATAGTTTTCAAAATTTGCAAAACCTTGCATTCCAAAATTTTCTCCCTCTCTCCTCTCCTCACCCCAAGTAAGCAAGAAATCCAACATATGTTAAATATGTTCAATTTCTCTAAACATATTTCCATATTCATCATGCTGCACAAGAAAAATCAGATTTAAAGGGAAAAAAACTCAAAAAAGGAAAAAAAAACAAGCAAACAGACAACAACAATAACAACAAAAGGTGAAAATACTATGCTTCCATCCACATTCAGTCTACCTAGTTCTCTCTCTGGATGAGAATAGCACTTTCCATCACAAGTCTTTTGGAATTGCCTTGAATCACTTCATTATTAAAAAGAACCAAGTCCATCACAATTGATCATTACATAATCTTATTGTTACTGTGTACAATGTTTTCTGATCCTGCTTACTTAGCATCAATTCATGTAAGGAAATGACAAGTTTTTCAAAGGATTGGCTATGTAGGATGGGTAAGAGTAAGGTGTCAAGGATGAAACATTGAAAATCTGGGAATCTGGGAGTCTGGGAGAAATAGTGGTGCATTCAATATCAAAAGTTTGAGAAGATATTTAGAGGGGAAAAGTGATTCTGTTTGAAATATAATGAGTTTTTGGTGCCTATAGGATTATCCATTTTGAGATGTTCAAAAAGTAGTTGGTGAATGACTTTAACTCAGGATAAACTAGGGATGGATATGTAGATATAAGAATCATTTTCATGGAATAGATAAATGAATCCATGGGAACTAAAGGGAATACTAAATGGAATAGAGATAGTACCCAGGACAAATGGTTAATGGGCATGACATGAAATAGTAAAAAGAAGTTGAGAAGTATCAGAGAGGTGAAAAATCAGGAAGGGATTAGGAAAAGGAATAAGCATTTATAGGGACTGTGCCAAGCACTATTTACAAATATTATTTCATTTGATCTTCACCACAGCTCTTTGAGATAAGTGTTATTATTCTCATTCTCATTTTATAATTTAGGAAACTGAGGCAAACAGAGGTTAAGTAAACTTGCTAAGGATCATATGACTCGAAAGTGTCTGAGACTGGAGTTGAACTCAGTACTTCCTGACTCTATACTACCAACTGCCTCTCGTGAGAGCAATCTCATGAAAAACTTGTCAGAGTCCAAGAGGAGAAGGTGATCGGGGCTGGGAGAGGGGAGAGAGGGCAAAGATAATAAAGCGATGATTGATAACTTTGGAGAGGGTATTTTCAGTTGAATGATGAGGTCAGAAGACAAACTGAAGAAGGTTCAGAATGGTGTCAGAGAAGGAAGTAGAAGCAATGAGAATAGATGACTTTTCCCCAAGGAGCAAGAAATACTATATTGTATTTAGTAGGCATTGTAGGATCAAGTAAGGGTTTTTTAAGAATAGGGAAAGCATAGATATGTTGATAGGCAGCAGGGAAGTGACTGATAGAGGTGAGTATTAAAGAGATGTGAGAAAAAAGAGAAATGGATCATGGAAATTAGCCACATGTACTGCTCAGTACCTGCTTATTCTGGAACATGCTTGGGGTAGGCAGAAGTAGCATGTGAGCCAGATGAAGACTGAGACCAGGAGAAGGTTAACCTGGTGTAGGGATCATGGATTATCAGTGTTCTTTGGAAAATGGAGTTCTGAAAACTAGAAAGCTTATAAAACAGGAAGCTAGTCCCTAGTTCTAAATGGAGATTTTTTATGGTACTCAAAAAGCACTTAATGTATATCTCACTTTATCCTCAAAACAACCCTTTAAAAGGGAAAGGATAAGTGCCATATTCCATATTTTAGAGATGAGGAAACTAGGTCTAAAAGAAGTTAGAAAGTGGCAGAGCCTGGAATACAAATTTCTGGAGAAATTGATGAAATTAATTATTATTCTGGGCCTGGATCTGATTGGGAATGAGGGAATAGTTGCTAAAGAATAAATGAGACACCCCTTGGGAGAAAATGACTATATGGTTTTGTAGATTATGATAGTCAAGGAGAGGAGTACCATTCATAGAATAATGTGATCCTAAATTGTGGGGGACTGGATTTTAAAGAGAAGGAGTAGATAGCCTCCCACTCTATAGAACCACTAAGGTCTATAGAGACAATCAAATAGAGGGGGATAGAATGATCTCAAGAATGCTTTTTAAAAAGACAGAACTAGAAATATTTACTATTAGAAAGAAAGTAGGGGAGCTCTAAAAAGTGAATGTAAATATGTTGGAGGCTAACTGAACAAATTATTATTTTTTTATTAAAGCTTTTTATTTTCAAAATATATGCATAGATAATTTTTCAACATTGACCCTTACCAAGACCTTATGTTCCAAATTTTCCCCTTCTTCCCCCCACCCCCTCCCCTAGATGGAAAGTAATCCAATATATGTTAAACATGTTAAAATATATGTTAAATCCAATATATGTATACATGCTTATACAATAATCTTGCTGCACAAGAAAAATCAGATCAAAAGGGAAAAATGAGAAAGAAAACAAAATGCAAGCAAACAACAATAAAAAGAGTGAAAATGCTTTGTTGTGATCAAATTATTATTTTTATAAGGCACCTATTATGCTCATGCATTGAGAAATAGCCAAACAAGTTGTGGCAGATATGTAAGAAAAGGAATATTACTGTGAAGCATGGAAATATGTTGCAAAGCAAAATAAACAGAACTAGGAAAATAATGTACACAATGACTTCAACAATGTAAGCAGAGAGAGCAACAGCAGCAAAACTGAAATTAAATGCTTCATATTTATAATGACCAAGTTTTGCCTCCAAAGAACAGTTATAGGAAGACATTTTCCTTGTCTTATTTGCAGAAGTGGGGAACCATCACATGGAATACAGTAACTAGCACTGGATTTGCCTCCTATATATTGGTTAGTTTTTCTGAATTTTTTGTTTTTCCTTTTTATTATAAGGGGTAGTTCTCAGGGACAAAGAAAAAGAGGAAGAAAAAAGTGTAGGTGATACACAAATGATATCAACAAAATTTATTTTTACAAAAAGGCACTATAGATGATAGTTATAGAGTCAGATAGGATCCTGGACCTCTTCAGTGATTCTGGGTAACATTTATTGAGTTTGAATATCAAAATGGGTCAGTCATTGTAGAAAGAGTGGGATAGTACAAATGATGATAAAATCTAAAATAAATGAAAGCTCATCTGAAGAAAATCTAAAATAAATGAAGAAATTTGTAAAAAATTAAACTTCTAGGTATCAAGGCAACTGGGGTGGTACAGTGGATAGAGCACCAGGCCTAGAGTCAGGAAGACCTGAGTGCAATTTCAGCCTCAAAACTTGCTGTGTGACCCTGGGCTTTCTTCATTGCTGAAGATAAAAGGAAAGTTCAAGAAAAAAGGACAATTAGAAGAATAACTATTCCTATTTTGTTTCACATTTCTCTACCACAGACAATAATCATCCAACTAGGAAACATAGAATAAAAGTGGTCGATAAGGTCTTGAAGCACAAGATTTCAATCCCTTTTCTTAGCTCACTCCTTTCATGGCTTTTGGCATTTTTTTTTCATCTGCACCACCACAAGATACTTTACCCTGATTGACTTTACTAAAATAGGTCTTTCTAAAATCTTTATTATATATCCAGCCCTACTGTCTTTCTCCCTTGTACTCCAATCCCCAATCCATTGACTGTCACACATTTCTACGTGAGTAAGGCAGAGAATAGTGGAAAGAATGCTGGTTTCAGAGTCAGGTGACTTGGCTCTTTGGTTTATTACCTGTGTAATAATGAGCAAATCAGTTTACATATCTTTGGGCTTCAGTTTCCTCATTTTCAAAATAAGGTGGGCCAGGGATCAATGAAAGGTTTCCTTAAGATCCCCTCTAGACATAAATCTAAGGAATAAAATTCTGTAGGCATCTCAGACTCAACATGCTCAGAGTAGAGCTTATCTTTCCCCCAGAACCATCCTTTCTCCACAGCTCTCCCTTTCTGTTCATGATATCACCATATCCACTAATTCCCAGCAACTGTCATACTGGACTTCTTTTTTAATCTTCCTCAGCTTTCATATTCAGTCAGTTGCCTGTTCTTAGCAAATCTACACCTGCAGCATCGGTTGCATCTCTATTTCTGCTCACTGTCTACCTCAGATTAGGTCTCATCATCTCCTGCCTAGAGTCATGGTCTCATAATTACCTGCACCGTTCTCTCTTCCATTCATCTCCCTCATAGCTGACAAAATAATCTTTTAAGACTCAAAATCTTTAAAAATTCTTCCCTATTATCACTCTAGGATCAAATAAAAGTTCTTCAGGCTTGTTTTTAAGGCCCTTTACAAACCATCCCAGTGTATGCAAACTTACTGTCTTTCACAAACTTCATTCTAGCCAAATTGACCCACTTGTTCAAATTTAGCATTCTATCATCTCTGTGCCTCTGTATGGGTTGTAGCCCAGGCCTGAAAAGTGCTCTCTCTTTGAGTTATAGTTCTTAGCTTTCTTCAACACTCAGCTCAGATACCACATGTGTGACCTTTTATGATTGCATTCTCCATCCTCAAATAATATTGTATTTATTTATTTGTTTATATGTCATATCCCCTAATAGATGTCTTTTTCTTTTTTATCTTTATATCTTTAAAAACCTAGTATATAAAAAGAGTATATTGAAAAACAAAAAACAAAATATGAAGTGCAGAATTATTAAGAGAGCACCTGGCTACTCTCAATGATTTCAAGGTACCAGACTAAACTAAATATATCCCAACATAATAAAAGAAATCATAGATATGATTGTTGGGACATTGTTTATCTCTGAAAAATTGTGAACATTTTTTTTCCTTTATTGAAGCTTTTTATTTTTCAAAACATATGCATGGACAATTATTCAAAGTTAGCTCTTAAAACCTTGTATTCCAATTCCCCCCCTTCCCTCACTCCCTCCCCTAAATGGCAAGTAGTCCAATATATATTAAATATGATAGAAATATATGTCAAATTCAAATTGTGAACATTTAAAAAGAAGTCATAGGAGTTGAAATAGACAAAGGTTTTCCTGATAATTAAAAAGACAGCTTCTTCACACTTTTGGCAAGTAAATTTGATTTTAATTGCTGGCAAAATAAATCCTGTATTATGAAAACAGAACAGTGATTAATCTGAACCAATGTGGTTTAATGAAGAACAAATCATAAGAGTTGTAGAATGCTAAGGGGGGAAAACGCTACCTTAGATATCATCTTCAATCTCCCACCCCCAATTCAGAGATGAAAAGAATTGAAGCTCAGAGCATTGAATTGACTTGTCAGGTAGGTAGAAGCATTTATTAAACGTGACACTATACTAAACAATGGGCATACAAAAAAGGTCAAAAAAACAGTTGCTTCCTTCAAAAATCTTACATTATGATGGGGGACACCACAAAAAAATAAAGAAGTACACTTAAGACATATACTGAATAGATGGAAAGAATCTGAGAGGGGAAAGCATTATATAAGTCCATATAACTAATAAGTAATTGAGAGTCTTGCTAAACTAACTTGATTTTTCCCCCCAGCAAAATGATGCAGAGATATATAAAATAATGGAGAGATATAGGCTAAATGAATTCAATACTGTATAACAAAAGAGGAATAATTAATGAATTTGTCAGTTTGTAAGGAGGTATAGAGATCTACTTCACTTTCAGAAAAATAAATATAAAGACCTATGTTTCAATTCAATAAATCAATTGCCAAGGCAGTTAATGACCTACTGTGCTAGCAAAATAAGACATTGGATGAGGATGAATTTACTGCATTTGCAATTCAACACATATTTTCATAGGCCATATACAAATAATTAAGGACAAGTTGGACATTTTTTTAGTTGAATTATCTAGATAATTATGATAATTGCTCATTTTATAAGATCCTTCAGTAATTTACTTTCAAATGTTACTCCTTGTTCACTTAATAAACCCATTTTGTTTGATTTGGCTCATTTGAATAATTTTTTAAACACTAAATTTGGTCACTTTAAAAATAAGATTTTAAACAAAGTCACCAAGGTATTACTAAGACCATGAAAAAGATCTTTTTGTTTTCTCCTTTGAATTTCTTAGCAAAATATTTTTCTTTGACCAAGATTAGTTTTTTAAATGTTCTGTGTAGTATTCATGAGAAAACATGAACAAGAAATATATAAATAGGGGTTATAACTTGTACCAGTAGGAAGGAGTGTCTACCTGATAAAACTAGGACTTATAAAAAGCATTAAAAGATAACAAAATATAGACTCACTCTTCTTTTTGTTTCTGATTTTTCGAGTGATTTAACACTTTGGTGCCCAATGCAAAAAGGCGAGCTCCTTCCTGGATTCGATTTTTCCTTGCTTGTCTTTTTACTATATAAGTACAAATAGAACACAAAATAAATAAAACATTCCTTTACTTTTAATTTGTTTTGAAATAATATGTATTACAAATCACAGTAATATACTTTTTATAGCATTCTACAACGCTGTACAGTGAAAGTTGGGAAATCCTTAGTGTAAAAAAGTCAAGTCTTGAAATTTCCAGATTTCTTTAGATTCTCTAGATGTCT
This sequence comes from Myrmecobius fasciatus, assembly GCA_023553655.1. Classification (NCBI taxonomy): domain Eukaryota; kingdom Metazoa; phylum Chordata; class Mammalia; order Dasyuromorphia; family Myrmecobiidae; genus Myrmecobius; species Myrmecobius fasciatus. The sequence goes on from JAJPUD010007966.1 coordinate 54,194, forward strand.
TTCTTAAGGATCACATCTTAAATCCAAATCACTTTGGCTCTCATTGATTGGCCGACAACTTGTCTCAGCCCAAGTCTCAATGGGTTATTGTTTGAGCACTCATTACTCAGAGCTAATGTAAGTAGCATTGTTTCTGTTTTGACCAAAAACTCTTGGGGTCTTCCCCTCCCAGACTGACTTTTTTTTTGGATTAGGTAAAAAAGGCCATTCTCTACTTCATTTCTTACCTAGCCCAAATCACTAAATGGGTGGTTGTTTCATTCAAACTGAGATTTCTTAAAGACCTTAGTTTAAAAAAGTCAAGGTCTCCCATTGCATCTGGGGTCATTGTCAGTTATCAAGATCTATTTTTTGCTATGGAACTCAGACAACACTGGAGGAGAAAGTGAGGCTGGTAACTTGCACACACTTCTCTCATTTAAATCAAATTCACTTTCATGTCATGGCACCACCTTCCTGATGTCATGATCCTCTTCAAGAATGAAGGACAAATAACAACCACAAGTTTTCAAACAAGTTTTGCACTTGATCTTCAAAATTTCATCATTGGGAAAGGCTGTGAATTATTATTCCCATTCCATAGGGAGGACCATGGTCCTCAGAAGAATTATATAATTCATCCAAAATCCCAGAGCTAGAATAGGTGGGGATTTGTAGCATCAGATCATCTCATACCAGCTCTTCCTACAATACATTGCTTCTAAAAGAGGGTTTTAATATATTTAGCAAAAGCTGTGATTGAAAACTTGGGGAATCAAAAAAAAGAAGCAATTTCAAATGAGAGGGGCATGATGATCGCATATTCCATTAACAAGACCACAAAGAACTGTTAATGGTCTTGATCATTTGCTAACAGAAGACACATAAAAAATGCTACTTTCTTTACAACCTCATCCTTTTCAATTCTGACAACTCATCTGGAAGGTATGGTTTCCATCACTGTGGGTTTAGAAACTTTGTCAGTTTGTTTAAGTGCAAAGTTATTTTTCACCACTTAAAGACAATTTGCAGCTATTTTTGGACAATTCTATTATCCAATCAATTTTGTAACAGAGGGCACTTTTAGTACCTAATTTCTGCTATGAATTATGTGTTATTGAGTCTTTGGATTAAGGTCACATTTTTAAATGGGAAAATTCTATTAAATTGGTTTTACCAAAGCAATTCCTTCTATTTAAATACCCAATGTATAAATTGGAATTGAATTTAAAGAGTCTGTTCTCTATACACATTTATGTCAGAAATGATTGACATCTATAATTTTCTTTTTGTAGCATCCTTTCATTTGCAATTCTTTTCAGTCTGTGCATTTGTTTTGAAAAACAAATCTATTTTATCAGTGAAGTTCCCAACCTAAAACTAATGATGGAGGTTTAGCTAGTTTTTTTGTGATTTAACAACATCATATGTTTGTAGAAAACATCTATTGTGAATCCTGGATGCATAAGTTATGACATTATATGTATTTTACTCTATATATGCATATATATATATATATACACATTGATAACTGCAGATATACTGGAAATTATCTGAGAACAGAGATTGTTTTCCCCCCTTTTTATTCTCCTTGTCTAACTCAAGTGTCTGGCATGTAGTTCTCAATAAAGGTCTGTTGATTTGACAGAAGGAGAAGAGAGCACAAGAAATTTTGGGGGATTGGGGAGGGAAATGAGGAAAGTCCTGTGTTAAGAATCTATAAAAGTGAAATTTCTATTGTGTTCTAGTAGACTACTTATGGGGGTGGAGAAGAAAGTTCATGAGAAGGGAAGCCCTCTGTGCTTATATAGACGGAAATATTTTAAGACATTTTGGAAGTACTACAAAAAGTTTTGGAGCGGTGCCAATAGAGCATCCATCCAAGAGGCTGTATGTTTCAGTCAATAAGACAGCCAAAAAATAAATCCACCTGTAAAAGAATCTGTAATTCCCTCCTTGTACTACAAGCTGTTCTTTTGAATAGCAAAGGGATGCTGAGAACCTGGCAGCTGCAATAAGTACCATCTATTGTGGAACTCCATAGAATTATCCTTTAAAAAAGGATTTCTCTAGTTGGGCACTCTCAAGGCAGAAGTCCAAATTGGTTCTACCCTACCTTATGTCCTCCTCTGTAAAATGAGTATGATAATAGCACCTATATCCCATTGCATATGGTTATTGTGAGGATCAAATGAGATAAAATATGTAAAGCACCCTGAATCCTTAAAGTATTACATAAATATTAATGTCAGCTCAGTTTGATGGATTGCAAAGAAATAGAGAATAGTGTGTTGGAGAGGCAGGACAATGTTATTTTCTTCTGAATTCAAATTTGGTGTGATCATACTTATGGGTTGTCAATTCAGATTCTTCAGTAGAAGGAAGTAATAGCTTTTAATACAATGGAGGAATATAACCAGATTTTCCTTAAGTAAATTTCTAGGTTCTTAAAGAAGACACTAAAGTAAAACAGTAGAACTTCAAATAACAGTAACAATAATAACTAGTATTTCTATAGTGCTTTACAATTGTAAAGCACTTTACAAATTGACTTTATGTTAAATCCTCAACATAGTTTTTATATAGGAATATGTAAAACCCAAACAATGCATAGCCCCAGGAAAAATACATGTCAAAAAAAGGGTCTATTTTGAGTATGTGTTGCTGATGAAACTAGAGTATTTTCAAAATCTCATGAAGAAATGTTTTCAAATCTCATTCAGTAGACTCAAAAAATAACTAGCAAGATAAGCTGAGGTCTAATCTCTGTCCCTTCAAAGGCATGCAATTTTATTTTGTTTTCCACTTAATAGTATTTTATTTATTTCCAATTGCCTATAAAAATAGTTTTCAACATTCCCTTTTATAATAATTTGAATTTCAAATTTTTCTCCCTCTCCCCCAAGATAGGAAGCAATCTGATATAGGTCACACATGTATAATCATGTTCAACATTTCCACATTAATTATGTTTCCCCCAAGACAGGAAGCAATCTGATATACATATATATATATGTATATATGTATACATATATAACCATTCTAAACATTTCCACATTAATCATGTTGTGAAAAAAAGAATGAGAACAAAAGGATATATGGCATTGGACTTAACTGTTCTTTAAATATTTGGTAGAATTCATTTGCAAATTCATCTGGCTCTGGGAATTTTTTCTTGGGGAGTTTATCATTGGTTTGTTTAATTCCTGTTTCTAAAACTGATTATTTAGGTATTTTCCTTTTTCTGTTAATCTAGGCAATTTACATTTTTGTAAATATTTATCCACTTCACTTAGATTGTCAAATTTATTGACATGCAATTGGACAAAATAGCTCCTAATTGTTGCTTTAATTTCCTCTTCATTAGTGGTGAATTTACCCCTTTCATTTTTTGATACAAGATATTTGGTTTTCTTTTTTTTTTTCAAAAATCAAATTAATCAACTGTTTTGCTATTGTATTTTTTTCATAAAACCAGCTGTTTTATTTCAATAGTTCAATAGTTTTCTTACTTTCAATTTTATTAGTCTATTTTTATTTGATTTGACTTGATCTCTATTTTTGATTTTCAGAGTGTATAATTTGATTTTTAGTTTATTATTTTTCTAGCTTTTTTTAGTTGCATGTTCAATTCATGGCATATTATTATAATAAAAGTATAGTAAAATGCCTAGAGCCTAGAAAAAGTTGAATCCAAGGCTAAGAATGAAGTGCTATTTATTAAACACTGTCCAGACAAAAGAAGCTCGGATTCTAAGAAGTGGCACTGGTTTTTTAGGCAAAAATAATCCTGTCCTGAAAAATGACAATTCATCAAACTACTACAATTTGATAAAAATATTCTTTAAGACTATTCATTCCAGTTCCCTTTGCTCTAATGGCATGCTTATTAAGAAACTTTCTAATCTATAGTATGGTCTCTGACTTAATAGGGAAGAATGCCTGCTTTAAATGACCTTTTTTTCTTACAGATATAATCCCCTTGATAAATTAATCAGATGACATCCTGGATTTTAAATCAATCCCTTCTGTGAGTTTGTATGGTATAATTTTGTTTCCTAGAGCCTATCAATTTTCAGGAAAATAATATAGTTTTTAAATTCACAAAGAAGAATGAACAGATTGTAGATTCATGATAACCCCACCTAAACTGCAGATATCTTCCAAAACACCCTCTATTTCTCTCTTGGTCTTTCTTGGTCTTTTTCTTGAGGGTCATGGTCTCTTCCAAAAGAGGCAGAATCGGAATCCAGGAATCCTTCTAGTTTCATCCCTCTGAACTACCCTATATTATATTGTCTAATAAAAGTGCCAGGACTGAAGTCAGGAAGACTCCTCTTCCTGATTCAAATCTGGCTATCGACACTTACTAGCTGTAAGACCCTATGAAAGTCTCTTACTTTTACCCCATTTCCCTATCATTTACCTCAGTTTCCTTATCAGCAAAATTATCTGGATAAGAAATAGCAAATCACTTCAGTATCCTTGGCAAGAAAACCCAAAATGGGGTCACAAAGAGTAAGACACATTTGAAAAAAAAACAAATCACTTTACTAATTAGTTGTCATTCATAAGTTTTTTTTTCCTTTGTTTTGTTTTTTACATGAGTGGAGATATATATAAAGGCTATGCTTAAACATGAAGGAGAATTTATTTTAGTCAGTTAAATTGTTTTCCCCATCCCACTCTATCCTTGGCCTAGGACTTAAAGTGTTCTATAATACTTGTCTTAGTCTACTTTTGCAGCTTTACCTCATAGGATGCCTTATTCACAGCAAGATGATAAACTCAATTCAAGATAAACTCAACTTCTCAGTTCTCAATACCAAATCTTCTGATACATTGTCTGATTTCAATGCAAATTCATTCATCTATCTTTTCATAGGTAGACATATTTACAATTTTTAAAGTAGACTCTAAGATTTGAAGCAAAAATGTATTCATTATAATTATAAGCATATGCAGACTCTTATGATGACCAGCCAAGATATTTTTTAAACCCCAGCCAATTGAGACAAAACCATTATTCCACTATTTGATTTGACTAAATGTTAAGACTGAATTGACTGGAAGAATGAAATAGTGAGCATGAATTAACTAACTAAAATAAATTCTCCTTCATGTCTAGGCACAGCCTTTGTATACACTTCTACTAATGTAAAAAACAACTATAACAAAAAAATTATGGTTAACTCATTAGTAAAATGATTTGTTGTTTTTCAGTTGTGTCCTATTCTTTGTGACCCTATTTGGAGTTTTTTGGGCAAAGATATTAAACTAGTTTGCTGTTTCTTCTCCAGCTCATTTTACCAATAAGGAAACGGAGGAAAACAGGGTTAAGCAACTTGTCTAGGATCAGTCAACTAGTATCTGAGATGAAATTTGAACTCAAAATGAGTCTCCCTGACTTCAGGCCTAGTCCTTTATCCACTGTACCCAAAGTAGATCATCTAGTTCACTCAAACCTGAACCAGAATCCTGTCTACAATCTATTCAATAAGAATTAATCTAGACGTGTCTAGTCCTTTTTTTGTATTACTCCTTCCAAAGGCAATACCTAGCACTTTTGGGATTTCTTTTACCAAGAAAAATAATTGGTACATGGTTTTCAACAAAGGGAAGATTCTTCAAGCTACAAACCAGTGACCTTGACTTGATTTTTGACAAAATTCTAGAATATATACTAAAGAGATAGTTTGTGAGAATTTAGAAAGGCAAATGGGGTTCACTAAAAGATAACAGCAGAATAATGAAGACAGTTTTTCCAGAGCTAGGGAATTTTCTAGGTTTAGTATTCTTGGATTTTATCAAAGTATTTGATAATGTCTCATAAAATCCTTGAGCACAAAAGAGACAATAGATCATTAGTAGATTCAAGACTAGCTGAATGATCTGACCCAAAGTGATTAATTCGAGGAGATTTCCAGGAGACCACTATAGAACTCAGTTCTTAATGTTATTTGTTCAACATTTTTATCATTGACTTGGATCAAATTTGCAAATAAATGACTCAGAGGTGGGGAAGGGAAATATCTAACATATGGGAGGGTAGAAGTATAATCTTGAAAGATCTTAGAGTTAGCATGATGGATCAAATCTAATAAGGTCAGATAGAGATAAATATAAAGTCTTACACAAATGTTTTTAAAAAAAAATTTTCAAAATACAGCATGGATGAGGTATGACTAGGCAACAATTCATGTGACTAAGATCTGAGGCATAGTTATAATCTAAGATACCAAGGAGACTGGCAGAGTTTGGGAATTGTGGGCTACAGTGGGTTACTCAGTGGGGTGTCTGCAATAAGTTCAGCATCAATATAATGAGCTCCAGAAGATTCTGGGAAGATCATGGAGTAGGTCATAAAATTTCAAACTTTCCAGATTTCCTCCATTAACAGAAAAAAATTTGTATGTCAGGGCAAAAATAGACCAGTGGAAAAAATAATACTTGGAGCAATATAGCAGTCTTTCTGGGACAACCCAGAAGAACCAAAGAAAGACCCCAGGATAGAAGTTTAACCAGTGTGAATTATAAACATCTCCAGCTCTTCAGAAACAAGTAGGGAGCCCTGGGGCTAAATGGGTTAGGTTGGAGCCTCAGCCCATACTACAGTTTGGGGTCTGAGGCTGAGAAGATCAAGGGAACTTCTACTGATTAGTAACATCAGGCCCAGGTGTGCTGCAGCCATGCTGACCTGGATGAGAAAGAACTAGTACATCCAGCAAATGCAAAAGCAGTGGGACAGGAATGCTGTCAGTTGCAGGAGGGTAGAGTTTTTGGTTTGAGTCAAGAGTTTGGTTCCAAGTCATAAGAGAGAGCTGAAATGAACCTAGAGGCACCCCCAACCCAAGGATTAGAGGTGTTTACACTAATACAACTCATTAAAAAGAACAGGAAAAGAAGAAAGAACTGAACTATACAAACTTATTATGGGAATAGGGAAAACAGGGTTGATTTTCAGAGGACATTTGAAGTAAAAAAGCCTCCCCCAAAGAGTAATGTTAAATGGCTACCTGCTGCCCAGAAAGAATTTATAGAACAACTCAAAAAGGATTTAAAAACCAAATAAGTGAGACTGAGAAAAAATAACAAAAAATTCACTCAAGAAAAACAAGAAAATTATATATATAAAAGTTAGCCAACTAGAAAAGGAGATATATACTCTCATAGAAGAAAATAGTTCTTTGAAAACTAGAATTGGGCAAGGAGAAGCTTGTAAAGCTATAAAGATCCAAGAAATAACAAAACAAAATATAAAGAATGAAAAAATAGAACAGAATGTGAAACAAAAACAACAGATTTGGAGAACAGATAAAGAAGAGAAAAAATATAAGATTAATTGGACTACTTGAAAGCTGTGACCAAAAAAAAAAAAAAAAGAAACCTTGAAATGGTAATGCAAGATATATTCCAAGAAAATTGTCCTGGAATAATACAACATGAGGGAAAAGTAAAAATAGAAAAAAAAATCCACCAATCACTAACTCAAAGAAATCTATGTGGAAAACACATAGTAATATTATTGCCAAACTTCAACTTCCAGCTCAATGAGAAAATTTTGCAAGAAAGAAAAAAGAATTTTAAAATGCTGGAAGCACAATTAGAACTGTACAGTATTTATTAACAGTTAAAATAAAAAACTTCAGGTCTTACAATAATATATATCATTCAGGTCCTAGAATAATGTGTATCAGTAATCAAATGTACTAGGCCTGTGGTCAAAAATATCATGTTCAGCAAAATTATCCCTAATGTTGAATGAAAAAAAAAGGGCATTCAATGAACTTGCAGATTTTCAGACTTTCTCTCAAATAAACCTAAATTTAATAGAAAACTTAACATAAGAACCAAAATGAAAGGTTAATTTCAAATGTCTCAATATGGACATACTGTTCATATTTTTTTTTTACATTTTTTTACATTTGTTTCCATATGTTTAAGATTGACATTAATGGTAGTGGGACAAGGTATGTAGACCAACAGGCAAGAGTTATAAAAGATAAAGTGGAATATAGAAGGGTATGTAGAGTTATGGCAGTGGGACAAGGTATGTAGATTAATGGGAAATGGATAAAGAGGGGGGAAAGGGTGTCACAAGAAAAGATAGGATACAGAATTGTGTTTAGATTAACAGAAGTAGGGTAAGATGTGTATATGGATGGGAATGGAATAAAGAAGCAAGGAAAGGGTAGGGTAAAAGATAAGGGAGAGTCCCCTAAGATGGGTAGATGAAAGCTAAGGAATAGCAAGGCAAGGTATAGAAATAAAAGAATAAGCAGGGACAGGAAATAAGAAATTTACACAAACACAAACAAGAATCAGAAATAACATTTATCAGAAAAAAAAGTAGGATGAGTAATGCTTGATATATCTCAGAGAAAGTCAAACTTAAAGATTCAATCAAGAGGAAAATCTACATATGTCAATTTAATATTGTTTTAGATGCATCTTTACATATGTGTAAATGTTTATGCTTATATATATGCTTGTCTATATGTGGATACGTATGTTTACAAGTGTTACACATGTACAGAGATATATCTGTGTGTATACATATATATATACACATACATATATACATATATATGTATTTATACATATATAGGGAGGTGGGGGATAAAAGAGGAAAAAAAGAATAAAGTAAAAAGTCCACAGCAGAGAACAAAAAAATAACCTATAAGGAAGAAAAGAAAAGATGGATAATCATGGATATAATCTCTTTTATTATTATATAAGCTTTCTTGAAGTGGAAATTTATTGTATATTTTGAATCCTCCCTGATGTTCTGTTGGATCCATGACAATGTGGTGATATTGATGTTTTTTCTTATTTTCCTTTTCTTTCTTTTCCTACTGTTTTCTAATTTTGTATGTAGTTTATAAAAATAAAAAAATTAAAAATTAGACAAGACAAAGATATATAAATATAGATTTTATATCTATATATACATATACATACATATATAGATATATAGATATATAAAATAAGCCCCAGGAGGGAGAATGGGAGAATAGGACTCCCAGGTTGGCTCAGAAGGGTTGAACTAGGTCAGGTTCAGGTCAGAAACTAAGGAGATCAAAACTCCTAAATAGATTAATAGGGAAATCAGGGATCAACCAGTGAGAAGCCCCTGCATTTTAGCTTTGCTCAATGGGGAGACCTAATCTGGAAAGGCAGGAAGGAAAGAAAAGAAAACAAAGAAAAGAAATAAATGGAAGGAAAGAAGGAATGAAGAAAGACAGAAAGGAATAAAAAAAGTACAGCAGGGAGGCAGGAAGGTTGGAAGAAGGTAGAAAAAAAAGAAATAGAAAAAGGATCTGGAAAATTGAGCGACTGCAAGCTCAATATGTCAACAATGTGATGTGGCAACCAAAAATGTGATTTTTTTTGGTCTGGATTTGAAGTTTCATCTCATTAGGATAATCTTGGTGAGGAAACTCCTTCTACCAATGCAGGTCTGCAACTATTCTGCAACTTAAGAATATTAGAAAGTTGTCTGAAGAATTAAGAGAATAAATAATCTGACCAAGTGTCAGAAGTAGGATATAATGATCTTCAGCTGCTTTATAAGAAGCCTGCTTTCCAGAAAGAGGGAGAAGATAGACCCACTGTATTCTACCCTTAAAAAAAATAAGTAGAATGTTGTATTTGTTTCTGAATACTACAAAGAAAAGAAAAAAGGTAGGACACATCTAGGAAAATGACTAGTCTGATGACAGAACCATATAAAAGCTGGTTGAAAGAACCAGAGATATTTAGCTAGGAGAAATCTGGAGAGTGAAAGGACAAACACAACAGCTGTTTTCAAGTTATCTGAAAAGCTTTTGTGTAGAAGAGGTATGAGACATTTAATTCTGGTCCTAGAGGGAAGAACTGGAACAGGTCAGGAAAGCAAAACCCAAACTGGGGCTCCATGTAAGGAAAACTTTTAAACAATTAGACTCTCTAGAAGTGGTACAGGTACCCTCATTGGGTCATAGAGTAATTGATATTTGGAGATATTAAAGGGGAAATTCCACTATAGTAGATATTGTATTATGGTCCTGCAAGTCCTTCTCAGCGATGAGATCCTATTATACTGTGATTTGTCACTTGGATTACTTTTTTATGTTTTGTTGCCCAAGTACCTAATTTGTGGGACTCCCTAAATGTTAGTTTTGTTGGCGGCAGTGATGCAATATGATTTTGTGGTCCTCTGATTTAGGGTAATAAGTCAGTAAATCCTAAAACTTCTGGTTTTGGAGTCTGCCTCAGGGACTTCTCACACTCCCAATCTAAGAACAACAATCTGTTTGATTCCGAATAGACCACTCCTCAATTCATTGCTGACTGATAATTTTGTTAGAAAGTACCAAATTCTGGACACCACTCCTCTGTATCATAGATCACAGAATTAGCATGTCAATGATAGGAAACTGGATAATGTGTCTCTTGGCTTCTGTTTCCTTGCTAATTTCTTTTGGAATTCAGCCCACTTGTAATGACATTACAATTAAAATAAACTTTGCCCCTTGACTAGAAAATGGGTTCATACCTACAAATTCTTTTGAGACACCTCATGACACCTGTCTGTGACCCCCAGATTTTTGGCCTCTCCTTCCCAACCTCAATAGTATTTGCACTAGGAGGTATAAGAAATAAAATATCTTACCAAGAATTCCACTAACTCACTGAAGAATACAGGAAAGATTTATTTTACCTTCTTGCAAGAATGGGTGCATAGATGAGTGCACTTTTGGGACTCCAAAGGCAGCATTTATTTCCTATCCTGAAGCACAGTTATGGAAGTTACACATCATGGATCTCCACCCCTTTTTACATAGCCAGTCCCCCCAAAGGAGCTTCATTCCAGAAGTGGAAAAGGTAACAGAGGAGGGCTAAGCGCAAAGAACAAAAGATTCTTTTCAAATCTCATGCCAACATTCCTGATTACAAAAGTCAGTCTCTGCCCCCAAGGAGCTTACATTGTTTTGGGGGAAGATTACCTCCACCCTTGATTATTCCTTGATATCCTTGTTTGGGTTTTCTAACTGAAATTTCATTTCTCTAATTTAATTTTCATAATTTCATGTGGAAACCAAAATGTCTATCCATTTCTCACAGAGAGTTTTATTGAAAGAAAAATGTACAAAAAGATGTCGTTAATAGTGGAGACACTCTAGCAATGAGCTGTTAGCTGTTATCTGTCTTCCTTGAATGGTATAAGTGAATGCTCTATTTCAAGGAGTTTGGGTTCAGAAGCTTTCCTTAAAATCAATAGCAAGTGACAGAGAGAGAAGTTGCCGATTACGGACTATATAGTTTGCTATATATCTCATTTCCCCCAGGATAATGCAACTGAAGAAAGGGAGACTGTGTTTTATCTTTTTTTTTTTTTTGGTATACTTCACAGTTCCAGATAAAGAACCTTATATATACACATAGTCAGTCCTCAATTAATATTTTATGATGAATTTGTCGTTTAAGTCATGATTGTTGTTATAAGAAATAGTGGATAAAAAGAAAAAATAAATTTGAAGATAGTGATACAAGTTGAAAGTTAACAGCTCTAGTTTGGATAGAATATCTCTTTGAAGCTTGTTAAAGCTTTGGGGTAGTTTGCATGGCCTTGGCACTAACTTCCAAGGTATAATGGGAGTTAAAAGATATTTACTTCTCAGAACCTAAATAAGTGGTCCTGAGAAAATTCCCAAGGAGTTCAGCAAGGATGTTGGAAAAGTTTGATTTGATTTGAAGGACTAATTTCTAAGTCTTTTGGGTAAGACTGTGGGCATGACTAATAAAATAGTTGGAACGAGTTAATTAGCTTAGGAACAACCTCATGAAAGAATTATAGTATTCCCTTAGAAGAAGGAAAAGGAATAATCACACAATTCCTATTATATGCCTGGCACTGTGCTAAATGCTTTAGAGATGGTGTTTGTATCCTTACTACAATACTGGGAGGTAGGTGTTACTATTATTATCATCATATTGCCATTTTACAGTTGAGGAAACTGAGGTAGAAGTTAGATGGCTTACATAACTAGTAAGGATTCGAGGCTGGATTTGCACTCAGGTGGTCTTTATTCCAAGCCCAGTGTCATATCTACTGAAGCACACTAGCAATTCAATCAAAGAAGCACCAATAGATGAAGAAAGTGTCAATAGATAGCAGAAACTCCAAAACAGACAACAGTAGCAGTTAGAAAAGTCAGTGTCAGACTTCTAATAAAAAAACTATTTTGATTTCCTTGCTAAGCAAAGGGCAGAATACAATAATAATAATAATATGGACATTGGACAGTAGAAGGAAGATGAGATTTATAAAAGCAGACGACCTGAATTAGATTTTTGGCTCTGCTACTTAATAATTGTGTGACCTTGAACAAGTAACAGAACATATCTCAGATTCAGTTTGCTCCCTCGTAAAATGAGTACATTGGATGGAATGATAGCTTGATGAAGAGGACTGTGACTCAGGTAGGTGGTGCCATAACATGCAAGTGAGTTTAAGTGAGGGAACACTGTGCAAAGTCACTGACCTCATTTTCTCCTCCAGAATCATCTGGGTCCAGATATAGATCAAGATGACTAGATTTGGCCCTGGATGCAGAGGGAGTTGGCCTTGTTAAGCTAAGTTCTTTAATAGATCTCAGTTTGACTAAAGCAAAGCCTAACCAGTGATGAAAGCTAGGTAATAAATGAGACAGAGAATGGTCTCTTTTATCTAATCAAAAAAAGAGGAAAAAAAAAAGAAAAATCAGGCTGGAAAAACCCTTGGAGTTTCTGGCCAAAACTGAAGCAATTGCTATTTACATTCACTCTGAGCAATCAGTGCCCAAACAGTGACCAAGTGGGATTTGGGCTGAGATGAGTTTATTAAAATTATGTATTAATCAAAAAGCACTGTAGATACCATTTTACCTATTTCAAAGTCCTGTAGAAAGAGGCAAGAGATGAGACAGCAGCTGATTATAGACTGTGGGCTGTACTCACAACCCTGTACATAGGTATCCAGGCCATATGTGCTTCCTCTCACTAGACTCAAGCAGCAGTGGGATTTGGCAACCCCTGGGTGTCTGAGCACCCTTTTAGGGAGTATACTGCTCACCTGCTGGTGAGAGAAAGGAGCTATAAAAGATGCCCTAAAAATTATCTGGTTTAGTCAATCCTGGCATACTTATTCTGAAGCAGATGGGGATCCTATCCTACAGTTGAAAAACAAAAAAATCTGCAAAAACTTTTGCAAAGATGATTCCACTCACTATTGATGTATGGAATTTTTAGATGTATGGAATATTTAGAGATAACATGAAATCCAATAGACCTGAAAAATGAAAAGCCCTGGTTGTGGAAGAACTCAACAAGTATTGCATCTAAATAGCATCTCTGAGTAAAATAAGGCTGATAAATTAAGTCTAGCTTACTAAAGTTGGATACATGTTTTTTTTTGGGGGGGGGGAGTGACCACAATGAATACCATGAAACTAGCATAAATTTCCCAGTTAAAACTAATCTAGTTAACAAGCTTGTTTACCTACCAAAATGAGTGAATGGCAGACTCATGATAATGTGATTCCCATTGTTAGGAAAGTACCATGTCACCATCATCAGTAAATATATTCCCAACATGATGAACTCTGATGAAGTCAAAATAAAATTTTATGAAGATCTGGAGACTCTCATCATTAATGTCCCAAAAAAGGACAAACTTATAATTTTGGGTGATTTTAATATTAAAGTAGTCTTTATTAGACATGTATGGCAGGGATTCCATGAAGTTGGAAATAGCAACATCGATGATCGCTTACTACTGAAGACTTGTTCACCTCATGACCTCATCACCAAAATTCCATTTACCTAAATGCCATAAAACTTCATGGATGCATCCTTGTAGCAAACACTGACTTGTGATCAATGGTAACAAAAAGAAACGAAATAGGATGTGGGAGTGACAAAGGTAATATGTAGTGCAGAGAGTTGGAGTGATCATGCTTTTCCTTTCAAAACTAACCATTCTTATTCAAAACAGGTAGGAGCCCCAATGAAGACTATCAGAAGACTTAATGTCAACCAGTTAGAGTACTTGTTCAAATGGGAACAGTGCATTGCTAACTTGGAGGGAAAGCTGAATCAACACACAGTTGACAATAATGGAGAAGGAAAGGAATGGATGGCATTTAGAGATCAGGTGTACAGCAAGCACTGCATTTACTCATTTGGGTCAGAACACTCACAAACATCAAGTTTGGTTTGAAGAAAATTATGGGGAAATTCAGAAATGGCCAAACAAAGAGAAGTCCACAGACTTACCAGCAGGATAATTCATCCATCTTTAAAAAGGTTACAGTTAACTCCATCAAAAGTAAGGTGCATGTGAAGCTTAGAGGGATTCGGTAAGAGTCAGTAAGAAGGCAAATGAAATTTAGTTTTATGCTGATAGTAACAATCCAAAGTGCTTTTATGATATCCTGAAAGTTATTTATGGTCCAAACCTTGGTGCATCTTAACTATTTAGTGATGATGGAACCAGATTAATTGGTGATAAGGACATGATCATGGAGAGATGGGCTGAACACTTTCATAGTGTTTTCAACAGACATGCTGAAGCTCCTGACCATTTACTTCAGCTAGAAGTCAATCCCTCTGTATTTGAATTTCCAACCAAAGAAATTCTAAATGCCATTGGGCTGCTCTTGCAATGTGCCTGGTGCTGATTCTATTCCAGCTGAGATTTACAAAGTGTGTGTGTGTGGGGGAGGACCACTGCTTATATACAAAAGCTGACTGAAATTTTATGGGCTATATGGCAAGAGATGGTTATCCCCCAGGAATTTAAGGATACCTCCCCTCCATTGTCTATCTCTATAAAGGTAAAGGAAACAGATTGTTTTGTGATAATCACAGGGTGTGTGTGGGGGTCCCTTTCTTAGTCATAGTGGTAAGATAGTTGTCAGAGTCCCACTTATTAGGCTGATATTTCATTTGGAAATGGTCATCTATGTGAGAGTCAGTGTGACTTTAGAAAGGGCTGAGTGGAATTATCCTCGCAAAAGTTTTTGCAGATTTTTTTTTTGTGTAAATTTTTTTGACTGTAAAATGGGATCCCCAATCTCCTACAGAGTTAAGTATCCCAGGGTTGAGTAAAACAAACAATTTTTAGGGCACCTTTTCTAATCCCTTGCTTCTATCAGGAGGTGAGCAGTGTAATACTTAAAAGAGTGTTCAGATACCCAGGGGACTGTCAAATCCTACTGCTGTTCCAGTCTAGTGAGAGGAAGGTCTACAGAGTTATGGTTCTGACTTCATTGTTATATATCTATGAAACCTAGACAGTCTACCAGTGCCATGCCAGAGAATTGAATTGTTTCTATTTGAATTTTCTTAGGAAGATTCTGATACCTAGCAAGGTAAGGTACCAGGCACTAAGGCCCTTTCTTGTGCTGAACTGCCAAGCCTTAAAACTGTAGTGTAAAGAATACAACTCTGATGGGCTGGACATGTTATTTGCATGCTAAATGTAAGCTTGCCTAAAAAATTACTTTATGGAGAACTCACATAAAGAAATACTCAATGGAGATTAGAAGAAATGATATAAGGACACTCAATTTTTTTGAAGAACTTTGGAATTGATTGCATGATATGGAAGACACAGGCAAAGAATCACCCAGTATGGTATGACTGCATCAAAGAAAGTATTATGCTCTATGAGCAAAGTCAAACTTAAAACAGCTCAAAAGGAACATTGATGTATGCAAATTTAGGGACATTTCCACTCTAAATGTTCATATGGACTATTTGTGTCCAGTGTATGGTAGCGCCTTCTGAACTTGGTCTTTCTGATAAGTCATAATTGGACACATTGTACTTTTACCCTGATGATGTAATTTTGCTCCTTTTCGTGAGTGAAGGACAATAACCAACTAACTCCCATGATCTCATTTGATCCTCACAGTCACCTTTTAATGGTAGGAACTACAAGTATTCCTATTCCATTTTCCTAGAGTGGTAAACTAAATTATACAGATCCTAAGCCAAATTATCTCTGGTGGTAAAGCTAGTAGGTGACAGAGGTAGGATTAAAACCCAAGAATCTTCTTTACCCTAACATTTTTCCTACTATATAATGTTTCCTTTCCTTTAAAGGAAAATGGTGCAAGGGATTGAAATATCCCTTAAATTAAGCTTAAATTAGGCATGGTTTCATGGGATATCATCATATTTGGGGAATAAATGATACTCTTTTTTTCTCAGTGGGTTAAAGGAGAAAATGATAAGTAATGTGTCTGTGACCATAAAGGAGAGGGATGTTATTATGATCATCTATGGTTTCTGAATTTATGATTTTTTTTCAATGTGAGGAACTCAAAATAAATCTGACTTAATTGATAAGTTCCACATAATTATCTAGGACATTCAGAAGTTAAATGACTTCCTAGGATAATTCCAATTTACCATGGTTTTCCTCTAAATCTCTATTTCCCTTCCTCTCTCCCTCTCTCCCTCCCTCCCTTCTTCCTTACATTCCTTTTTCCCTCCTTCTCCTGTGTCTCTCCCCATTTCTCACCAAAATGTTGAATGTTGCAATCACACAATTCTGTGTTTACTAGAGTTTGTACAACAGTTCCAGGAAGCTTTGCAACAATAGCAGTTACAATATTGATCAAGTTAATCAGATTAATATTTCACTTGATAACTTCATTCACTGAAATGTCCAACTACTTTACTGAATTATTCCAAATGAAGTAGATACAATCGTGCCTCAGAAAAATATCTCAAAAAGGTGAAATAAAATGGAATAGCATTTAAAATTCTTATTTGTAGTTATCACACAAAAAAGATGAGGTAGGAGACAAAGACACAAATTTGGAGTTAGGAAGGGTTTCAGGTCTCACCTTTGACCTGTATCTCTCACTTTCTCTGGAAAATGTTTAAGACTATAAGTTGCTTAACAGTTGCTGTCTTGCATTAGAAGAAGGAATTTCTTTACCCAGTAGCTCCCTATGCCAATGAAATCACAGGCCCAGACCAAAAAATATGCATATAAATATAAATGTGTGTGTGTGTGTGTGTGTGTGTGTGTGTGGATGGAGGCAGCTAGGTGATCAGAAGATAGAACACTAGGCTCAGAGTTGGGAAGACCGGAGTTGAAATTTGACCATAGACACTTAAGTAATTTGCCTTAATCCACTGGAGAAAGAAATCACAAACCTCTCTAATATCTTTGCCAAGAAAATGGCATGGACAGTATGGTTCCCAAAGTTACAAAGAACTGGACACAACTGAACAACAACATTAACACTAACTATATATATATATATGTATGTATGTATATATACATATGCATACATGTATATATACATATATATGCATGTGTATACATGCAAGTATACATACATAAACACATATATACCTATGTGTGTATATGTATATATATATATACATATATGCATATATATGCCATATAGAAAGGTAGACACTTCATATAAAATATATCCATCTCTCAATAATATATAATACATAAATGATACATACATACATTACAAATATAGTATATGTACACACATGTGTGTATATGTATATATGTGTGTATGTATATATGTAATTAACATTTCTCAATGACTATGCTGTTATGTCAAATAGGCACAATCAAATATATCAAATGGAATTTTTGTATAAAATATGTTCAATATGACATAGGCCACAAAAGGCTGGAAAAGGAAATCTCTTTCCAATGAACCACATTCAAATAAGCTAAGAAAAGAAATAAATAATAAATCCTTGTTTATATGTTAAATTATATTTATATCTTGACCAGCAACATCATGACACAGTAATGATAATTAATAGAACTGATGATTGAACAAGCATATTCACATCTCTCTCTCTCTCTTTTTTTTTTATATTCACATCTCTTACCTGACTTAGAAAATTTGAATGACCTTAGAGACAAAAATGAGTAATTCTATCCCTGGCAATGAAACTCCCATGAACAGACTTTGTTTATTTCTTACCTGATTTTTCAATTGAATTTTATCTGAATCAGATTCTTCCACTTATTTTCTGAATAATGCATTAACAGTATACTTGTGCCATTAATATGTGCCAAGAAGAAGTATTGTTAGATAGGAGGGAGAATAATGATCCATTACACAAAACAGCAATTCATATATGAATGATTCAGCTCACAAGTTAGTCTGATTAAAGTATAATAGAATCAAATACTTCAAAATAAGAGAATATATATTTAAAGTAATGATGTTTGTGCAAGGTTATCTGTAGGCAAATTATGATTAGCAAGCATAAATACATTTCCCAAGTAAAGAAAATGGAATAAATTATTCCAAAGAAAATACTTCATATTATAATAATCACAAAATCCAATATTTTTTTCTGCTTCTAACACACTAGTAAAAAATGAAATACAGGGAAATACTGAATTATAAAGGAAATGAAATTTAATATGTAAATAAGGTTCATTTAACATGCAAGAATTATAAATTATAAAATGGGACTCAAATCAAACATATGTCTAATACCAAGTTGCACAGTGTACAGAATAAGAGTAAACCAAGAAATTAAATTTTGAAATGCAGTGTCATACACTGCATTTTTGTTCAACTTCATTATTGTGTTTTCTTAAATTAAATTTAATATCTTTATTGATAAACTTTTATTTCCTCATTTATCTGGAGAATGATATATTGGAGAATGATATATTTGATATAAAGGGGATTATTCAGACACTTGAAGCATACCTTTTCAAGTACTAATGATTTCTTTAATTTGTTCATTTTATTTGGAATCTCTGAAAAAATGTAAGCTCAAGAGCATTGGAAGATGGTATTGCCTTCTACAATACTAAGGAAAGTAGGAGGGGAGGAAGATTTGGGGGAAAGATAAGTTCTGTTTTGAAGATTTTTCGTTTAAAATATTGACTAGGTCTGCAGAAAATTTTAGGCAGGCTAGATAGATTTGGGAGTCATCAGCATAGATGGTTGGTAATTAAATTCATTTAAGCTGATGAGATCATCGAGGCAAGTAGTATAGATAGAGAAGGACAGAACCCTGAGGGATACTTATAGTTAGATTATGGCAGGACACAATGATAAATGAGAATGAATAAGCATGGAAACCATTGGTTCCAAGTAGTTAAGGAAACCAAAGAAACTCAAGAGCAGAGTTAGAGATGTAGATTCAAAGGGTAGGCAATATATAATGACAAGAGCAGGTTTTGAAAAAAGAGCACAGCTCCAATCTTATCTTGGGGAGGCCAGAACTAGGAGATTTTGAAGAATTTATTAATCTCACTACTCTTGGGACAATTTGCTTAGGACTATGTGCAATTACTTATTTTACATTTGTTTTGTTCTAATTGAGTGTTCTATTGATTTGCTATATCTTTTGCCTGGCTTTTATTAGTAGGGTGTGTATCTGAGGGATGTTAAAAAGTTTCTAATTTACGACTGATGAGACTATTGAGATGTTACCCACCAAAATAATACTCTCACAGCTTGAACCTTAATTGGTATTAATCTACAAGTGAGTAGATTATGAGATACATATCACTGTAGAAAGCTTGGAAAGTGTGATTATGTGATAAAATCAGGATTTTCAACGATTTTAGGCTGGAACAATGGGGAAACTATAATAGGATGAAGATGAATAGGTAAAAATGTAAAATTCCACACTTTAAGAAAAAAAAAACAAATGCAAAAGTATGGTTATAGAAGATCTTATTTAACAAAAGTTAATGTGAAAAGACCTAAAGAATTTTTTGTTGTTTGTTAGTATAAAATGAATCAAATAATCAAAAGAGCCTTTTGAAGTACCTACTATCTGCTAGGTACTGTATAAAACAGTGTTTATTCTTCAAGTTGTTTATAATCTATCAGGAGACACAAATATACACAGATGTTAGTATAGACGAATAGATACAAAATAAATAGAAAGTAATTTTTTGGGGGGAGGTACTTAACATCTGTGGAGGATCAGGAAAGACTGTGAAGAAGGTAGCATTTGGGAGAGTCTAGAAATATTTTACTAAGGATTCTAAAAATAGATGTGAAGAAGCTGTCAGTCAATAAGCATTTATTGAGTACCTACTATGCTAGGCACTGTGCTAAACATTGGGGATACAAGAAAAAAAGGTTTAAAAAAATTACTGCCCTCCTTAGTTTCAAGGAGCTGATAGTCTATGCATTGCTTTCATGGGGAACCCTTTGCAAAGGCAGAGGACATAAAAATCAATATTGTTACATGGCTGTCAAAAGACTTAGGTAATAATCAGGCTGTATTAATAAAGTATAAAATCTAGATTCATAGAAGTAATAGACTTGTATTCTTCACTGGTGAAGGGATTAAGACAGCAAGTGGTTTAATTGTGGGAATTGTACGAATTTTACTGACTCCATCTTGTGACTCAATTTTGGATTTAGCTCAGTTCCCTTTCTATTTAATTATGGGTCTAATTTAATTTCTGTCTTGTAAGAAAATATTATTCAATTGTGGGAATTGGGAGAAATTCTTATTGCATTGTTTGAACAGAGACCTGTGTGGGTGGGAAAATGATTCTTTGAGACCCTGACCTAAGAACCTAGGTTATAAAACTGACCAGAAACCTAGTCAAATCTAAAAACAATGCAAAGAGGTTTTTTTTTTCACAGTTGCACATCTCAAGGAACCCTTATATATTATCTGAAAGCTAGCCCCATGGTGATCAATGAGTTGTTTCCCTGTTCCTTTGATTGCTTGGGAGGTGAAAATGGGATATGACTTTTTCTGACTTCAGCAAATTTTACCTGTTTACTCTCACCCTCCCCCAATGTGGAAAGTCCCTAATTTTTCCTTTCATTAGAAATCAGATTACCGTAATTTTGTATCCTACTTAATTGTTTTCTTCTAACTAATTGGTCTCATTTGATTAATTATTTTTAATACATACAAACCTCTTTCCCCCTGTTCTCAGGATCCAGCCCTAATCTGAGGAAGCAGCCTGGTCCAGCTTTGTTAAGAAATAGGCATGCATTGCTTAATAAATTGCTATGATTGAAAGTTCAAACTTGATTTCTCCATTCATTTTATCTTTCACTTGCCACATTGGTTAGGACACAACTATAGTATTATATAAAATTCAAGTATCATATTTTAAGAGATTAACAAATAAGAATGTATCTGGAGTAGAATGGGCATTTCACATAAGATAGAATTGAAGAAACTTGTGATATTTTAAATCAGAAAACAAAAGAATTAGGAGCAGAAGTAGGGGTGAGCAGAAAATCCAGAGTGATATCCTCCTCAGGAGAGCAGCAGTCTGTGGAGAATCCCAAATATTTGGAAATCAGCTCATTTCTTTCATTACATAAGTTTCAAAGCAACCATCTTTCTCCACCATGCTGCTTGTAAAAAGAAGATAAAAATCTTTTTGAAAAGTATTCTTATCCAATTTTATATTTATCTGACAGGAATGTAATTGTCGTTATGACTATGAGGCACAAAGCAAGAAGCTGCTAGAATTGTGCAGTTGGGAAGAGAATGTGATGAAACTTTACCAATGAATTATTACTTACAAGTGAGTTAGACTTGGCCTCAGGAAGACTTGAGTAGGAATCTTGCCTCAGATACAAACTAGCTTTGTTTCCTAGGGAAATCATTTAACCTCTCTATGCTTCTATCCCATCACATGGGGACAATATTACAATCTACCTCACAGGGCTGTAGGGAGGATTAAATAAGATTTGTTATTACTTATCATTGTAGAGAAAGCCATCATAAGAGGCAGAAAGACTTGAGTTCAAGTCTTGTTTTTGAAATAAACTGTTTTGAGACTCTGGAAAATGTCATTTAACCTCTCAGTTTTCTGAGCAATGCTCTAACACAATCTCTCTCTCTCCAGAGATAAGAGGGAATTGGACTTGTACTTTTATGAGAGAGAGAGAGACAGAGACAGAGACAGAGACAGAGAGACACAGAGACACACACATGTACACACACGCA
>JAJPUD010007966.1:76163-97779 GCA_023553655.1 Myrmecobius fasciatus
GACACACACATGTACACACACGCAGAGATCAAGACAGAGACAGAGACGCAGAGAGAGACAGAGATACAGAGACAGAGACAGAGATACACAGAGAGAGACAGAGAGACACACAGAGAGAGAGACAGAGACAGACAGAGAGTGAGAGACAGAGAGAGAGAGGCCGTGCACGCTCTTTTTAAAGCTCTATAGGGGAGGACCCATGTAGAAAAGACGTCCAAGTCGTTGCTATTGGTCCCAGTGTGTGTCTATCAGTTTGACTCAGCTAGTGGGGCATCTTTGTCTTGGAGAGCTCAAGTTAGGGGAAAGCAGCCCTTGAAGTAGGAGGTTCTGCTTGGGACTGGAAGGGGGCATTGCTGGAAGGTCACCTGACTGTAGTTTCTTTTGTGTAAGTGAAGGAAACTCCTCCTTTTGAGACTGAATAGGATTCAAGAAATAGTTTGTAAAATCTCCTTTGGGGAATTAGACAACAGAATTGGTGAAGCTAGAAACTTGGAAATTTTCATCAGAGTTTCATCCAAGAAACCCAGAGCATAAAGATTCCCCAAGAGAATGGAGGTAAACTGAGCCCTGGAGCCCTGGAACAGTAGTTTTGGAACCCCAAGAAGGGAAGAGTAGTTAATTCCTTATAAACTATTTGGAGTGATAGAATTAGTTTTCCTGTAGTTTGAAAGCAGGAGATAGAAATTTTAAAAATCATACAATATCGGGGCAGCTAGATAGTGCAGTGGATAGATCACCAGCCCTAAAATCAGGAAGACCTGAGTTCAAATCTGGGCTCAGACACTTAATATTTCCTAGCTGTGTGACCCTGGGCAAATCACTTAACCCCAATTGCCTCAGCAAAAAAAGCAAAAAAAACAAATCATACAATATCTCTTGTTAAGGAATTTACATTCTCCTTCTGGGAGCGGGGGAATTGAAATGAAGGAGCACTAGTAAAAGAGAAGTGAGGACCAAAAGAAGGCTTGAGTAAGTCTTGGTACCTGAGCTGTGTTCTGAAGGAAGTTTAAAATTCTACAAGGCAGCACTGAAGAAATAGTGCCTTCAATACTTGGTGGGACATCCATCCAAGTGGGAGCCTGCACTCACTGCTATGACAAATTCAAGATATAGTGATTCCTACCTTCTAAAGCTTCACCCAGACCACTGACATAGACATGACCTCACCATTCAAAAGTTTAGGAATCATTTACAATATTTCTACTAATTCTGTCAATCAAACGTTTTCTTGCATATATGCGAAGTATATAGTTTTATTTCAAAACTATCTTATCTCATGGAAATAATTTACTTTAATATTTCAAGGATTAATTGGCTATCCCCATTGGGATGGATGCTTTCTTTACTGACTTAAGTTAAACTCTCCTCCTCTGCCCCACATCCCTCAAGCTTTTAGTAGACTTCAAAGGTTGTGACCACAAAATTTTTCATTCTGATGCCAAACTGGTGATGAACTTCTTGAACTTAGTAAGGCTGATCATTGAATGGCAGACACAGTCTATCACACTGAGCCTGTGCCCCAAACCTTTTTAATGTCAGAGTTTGTATTCAGTTGTCATAGCCTTCTAGAAATACACAGGATTACACAATCAGGGGAAACCTCAGAATCGAGTTCACACCACAAGGTTAGAGATCAGAACTGTTATTTATTGAGCAGAGAGAACTCCTAGTCATTTCAAGTCAACGAACATTTGTTAAGTGCCTTTGTCTATCAGGACAATTTTTTTTCATCAAATCCAACTCATCATCTTTGTTCCATGCCTATATTACCACTGTATATGCCTTCTGAGGCCAAGGAGAATAAAGATAATCATTCTTCCCCAGAGTGACTCTTTAAATAGCTGAAGAAAACTCTCCTATTACCCTGAAATCTTCTCCTCTCTAGAGTCGACATTTCCATTTTCTCAGGCCAATCATATGTCATGAAACTGAGGCTCTGCATCATGCTGATTGACCTTCCTTTGTCTTATAGTCAGCTAAATAATGTCTTCCCTACACTGGGGCACCCAGAACTGAGCTCAACACTCCAGGTATGATTGGACCAAAGCAGCGTGCTAGAACATTTGTCTTCTTATTCCTGGAAGCTACTTTTCACTTAATTATCCTAATATCACATTAACTCTTTTGGTTGCCATGTAATTGTGGAAATCTCATCATCTTGCAAGATCTCATCATCCTTGATACTGCATCTCATCACCACTTTTTGTTCTCATGATATAGTTTTTTGGAGCCACAGGTGAGAGTCCCTTATACCACAGGTGCTAGTTCTCCCTGAACACCCTAAAGCTTCAAACCTATTGGTGAATTAGGGGGATGTATACCCCAAGATTTGGAGTGGATAGATGAGAACAATTTCTTACAATAGCCATGAAGCTGGCTGAAGCAGGCATTATGGAGAGCTTAAAACTTGGTCAAGCACTGAAGATACCAAACTCATCTACTACATACTGGGCCCATTGCCAGCCATCTTGATTTTGGTTTGTCTTGCCCACTGGACTTTGGTGACTCAGGAAGAGAGCGAGTGAGGCTGATTATTTTGTGCAATTCTATGTCTCTTAAAAATAATTTTTGAGCAGCTTCCCAATTGGCATTCCTGTAGAGTAAACCCAGCATTTTTCTGGTTTCCTTTGAGATTGGCCAAGTGGGCCATATTGAGGTTCCCACAGACCACAAGTGACTTCTTTATTTTTTTTTTTGGCACTTAGCTCCTTTTAAAACTTGTGAAATGCTTCATCCCATCATTGTAGGTGTTCCTGTTGAACCAGCTCCCATCCTATACTAGTTATATATGCTGCCACCAGCACAAATGCTTTAAACTCAGCCACTGTCACCCAACCCTCCTGATCATGTATCTCTTTACCAGTGCTTAAGTGGGCACTGGTGAGAAAGGAGACTCAGAACTGGTAGGTCCAGACAGGTCCTGAAACTCAGGTGGCAGCTTACTCTGTGAACATTCAGTCTCTTGGAGGGAAAAGACTTCCTTTACCCAATCCAGATGTTTTTTCTTGATCTGGACCTGCACTTTATTCACATGCTAAGAGCATGTCTTGAATGGAATAATGTTACTACTAGGTGAGGTTTGCTAGCTTGGGGTGAGGGTGGAGGGGGAGTGGTCTTCACATTAGACAGATCCTTTCCCTGCTTCCTCCTCTTTTGCACTCTTCTTAGTCTTCAGTTAATTCTCCTAAGTCTCTGAATCTTCACTGAACCCCTCCTTCACTAATATTTCCTTTCTCTCCTTTCTTTGGCATTCTTTTCACTCAGAATAATACCCCTTGGCCTGAGTCCTCAGCTCAATCAGCAGAGTCCTGGCTCTGTGAACACCTTGAAAATTTTTGGGGGGCAGCTAGATGGCACAGTGGAGAGAGTACCAGCCCTGAAGTCAGGAGGACCTGAGTTCAAATTTGGTCTCAGACACTTAACATTCCCTAGCTGTGTGACCTGGGCAAGTCACTTAACCTCAATTGCCACAGCAAAAAGCAAAAAAAAAAAAAAAAAAAAAAATTGGAACCACCCTGACCCAAAAAACAATTCTTATTGACTTGCTTTAAAGTACTGCCTAAAGCCAGGAATGCTAGATATCTATACGGAAGCAGACTCTGCATTTTTTCATGTAGCTTTTTAAAACTGTTTTAATTGTCCTTGTCATTCCTCATTCATCTTTTTTCATTCTGAATCTTTATTATCCACCTTGCTTATTTACATTGGAAAATGATTAGTGCTTCACAGTGAAGAAATAGAAATTGAGATTTTAATTTCATCTATCCATTAACATGGCTTCACTGACAACACTGTCATTTCTCTTGTAAGGTGCAATTTTGATAGCTCCAAGGTTTCAAACTCTGCAATTCTCCTTTCTGACAACATTTTCCCTATACTTCATTACACTGAATTTAATTTTGCCTTCTTTGAGACTTTGAGACATTTGATTTTTTCCTTCATTTATAAAGCATTGTCCTTACTATGCCTCCTTACTCACTAGTGTGTGGTACCTAAGTGGTGCAATGGATAGAATGTTGGAATTGAAGTCAGTAAGACCTGAGTTCAAACCCTGCTTTATACATACTTACTAGCTATATGACTCTGGGCAAGTAACCATTTCTGGAACTCAGCTTTCTCATTTCCAAAAGTAAGGATTGGATCTGATGGCTTCCTTCTAGCTATGGATCTATGATCCTATGATAAGAGGGTCAGCCATTTTAATGATGAACTTGTTAGCCACAGTCACCTGGACCTTCCTTTGCCAATTCTCAACTTGATTAAACCCCACTATCTTTAGAGTCTATCTTTTTTTTTTGTGGCTAAAAAACCATTTTGGAGAAAGTCATTGTAATGTTTTGATTACTTCCATTAGAAATCGCTACTGTCTAAGTTTAGCTGGGCTGTCACTTATTTTGGCAATCTTTTTTAAAATTGACTCTTGTTTACATTTAACTAAATCCTTCATCATGGCTATTATAAACTTTTTCCATTTTACTGAATAAGTAAATCCCAATCCTACCCTGGCCTTACCATTCTTAGGAAAGACTGTATCTTTTTTTATACATTTTGTTTTTCCAGTACTTAGCATAGTACTCTTTATATAGTAGTAGCTTTATATCTGTTGAATGAATGATCTCAACTTCTGCTTTAAAAAGATCAATCCATTGAGAAAGAGAGCCTTACACATGATTGAACTTCTACTTTTCTCCTTTTCTATATCAAAAATTATCCATAGCTATCTTCTGTCCTTTTTCTGATTCCTCCTCTTGGATCTAATTTCATTAATCTCTCTTATATTCTTAATTTTTCTTTTTCCACTAGCTTCTTCTCTGGCATATTATCCTCCTCTAAAACCCACTTACTTTAATTTTGTTATATTCTCAAGTTATTGCCTTATTTCTTTCATTGTTTTGTGTTAGACTTCTTGAAAATAATTTATTTATTCCCTTTCTTTACTTTCAATTCACTCCTTAATCTCTGGCAATTCAGTTTCTTTTACCACTTTGTTGAAATTGTTCTAAGTTCACCAATGCTCTTCTTTACCAAATCCAAAAACATTTTCTCATCTTTTTAAAAATCTTGGTAAGAACTGTTGACTAGTTTTTCTTTGAAACTCTCCTTTTTTGGCTTCCTGCATGATATATTCTCCTGATTTTCCTTATACTTCTTTGACAGGTCTTCTTTGGGCTTCCATTAACCTCCTTGAGGGCAAGGATTCTAATTTTCCTTTCTTTCTATCCCCAGAACTTAATACATTTCCTTACACATAGTATGTACAAGAAATTCATATCATTAACTGAATTTTTGACTCTTTTTTTAAAGCCCTAGATGTAAGCATTCCCTTTGTGTTTTTGGTCCATTTTTCCATCACTCTCTAATCATTCTCCTTTGTTGATTTTATTTATTCTTGGTATTACCTCTATTACTTGCACTACTAATTCCTCTCAGATTTCTTTATTTAGACTTGACCTTTTTCCTAGGCTCCAAGATCCATATTTTCTTTTGCTTCCTGGTCATATTAAGCTGCTTGTCTTTTTATAATCTTAACAAGTCCCAAACAAAATTAATTTTTTTTGTCTCTGACCCCCAAGCAAACAAACAAAACCCCATGTCCTCTCTTAACTTTCCCATTTCTGTCAGTCATTGCCATTATCCTAATCACTTAGGTTCCAAACCTTAGAGACATCATTACTTCTCATGGACTATTGCTCTAAAGCCAATCAATTATCAATTTTGTACCTGTCAATATGTTTCTCAAGTTGTCTTTTTACTATTCCTACACTGCTGATTAAGGTCCTTGGTAAACCTTACCTGGGTAAAATAAGGCTACTAACTGCTGTCGATTCCCTTTCCTTCCCTCCACCCCAGTCTGTCAAACAAATTTTTATTGCCAGACTTCTTAAAGCAGCTTGGATCATGCTACTTACTTGATTCCCAAACCTTGAATGGTTTACCTTTGATAAGGGTGAGATTCCCTAATTTACCATTGGCAATCCTCCAAAATCTGGCCCCAAATTAACTCTCTAGCTGTACCAGCTCCTTATTCCTTTTGTGTACTCTAAGCTTTGACTGAATGGATTTATTTTCTATTCCCAGGCAGCTGGTGGTACAGTGGGCTTGAAGTCAGGAAGAACTAAGTCTAAATCTGGTCCATGACACTTCCTAGCTAAGTGGCTCTGACAAGTCAATTAGCCTCTTTTTCTCAATTTCATCAACCATCAAGTGGGGATAATAGTACCTACTTCAAAGTGTTGTAAGGATAAAATGAGATAAGGTTTATAAAGCTTTCAAAATAGTCAGTGCCTGACACACAGGTGGTTGTTGCACTTAATTCTCAAAGAGGACCATTATATTAGAGTGAGGGCTCAGTGTCTCTAACTGTGATTGATCAGGCCAATATGAACTCAGAAAGTTCTACCACAGGTGAAGCACAAATAATCCACTTGAACAAGTAGAGTGGAGATGTCTCTAAATCTGTACAGCTCATGTTTCTTTTGAGCTACTGCAATTCTGATTTGTTCATAAAGCATAGTATCTTTTTTGATGTAAGCAGGGTTGTTCTTTGCCTATGTATATAATGTAAAGCAATTGATTCCAAAGTTCTTCAGAGAAACTTTGAGAGTATCCTTGTATTACTTCTTCTGACCTCCCTATGAGTGCTTGCTTGAGAATGCTCCATGAAATAGTCTTACAGGCAAGCATACATTTGGCATTCAAACAACATGTGTAGTCCATTCAAATTTGAGTGTAGAATTTGAATACTTGGCCATTTAGTTCAAGAAAGTACTTCAGTGCCTGATACCTTATTTTGCCATGTGATCTTCAGAAAATTCATATGTAAGTAAGAGGACCAATTTTTCTGTCATGGTGCTAATTGACTCCTGATTTCACAGGCACGTAATTAGATCAGTACAATGATCCTATTGATCTTCAGTTCAGTAGGCAACCTGGTATTTCCTCTCTCCCTCACCTCAAATTTGAAATAAAGTCTTCTTTCTAGTGTGTCCTTACAGTAATCTTTTCCTCCTTTATGTTTTCATAACTTGTACATCTCCTACAGCAATTTATCCTTTCCTCCCTTGCATTATGTTTGTGAATATGTCCAATATTTTCTCATAGATTGCTTCTTTAAGCCAGGGAGTATACTATGCTTTATTCATTTTTATATCTGTGTCTCTAATACCTATCATAATGAATTACAAACAGAAGATATTTAATAAATATTTGTTGTATTGATTTGAAATCATGGATAAAAATATTTATAAATATGCTTTTGGATTAATTTGGTAATGATGCATGTTCAATATGACTAAATAAAATAGAATAAAATAATATTTAATAATAGATTTTTACTTACAAATGCTAATATTTGTCTTTGAGAAATATGTGTCTTGAGTTCCTTTTTTCTTTCGTTTACTTTGATTATTCCTACTTATCAAACCATTTTCTTTGGGGTTGATTAGTTTGAGTAGTTTTCTTCTTTCCGATGCACGTGATGCAACTCTCCTCTCCTTTAATGGAAACTGAAAAAAAAAGTTTAACAGCTATATTTACATTTAATGATTTTTGGAACTATAGGGATATGAAAATATCTATTTAAAATATAAATACTAATTTAATATAATTACCCAAATTCATACATTTTTGCAGTCCAGTATTGTGGATAGCATGGATGATTCAATATCCTTTGTTAATATAAAAGATTTATATTGTCATTACTGCACCAAGAATTAAAACATAATCCCATAAGTAAAATATCAGAAGATTTAACTATAGTTGATTCAACCATTTCTGAGTCTACAATATCAGTTGTGTGGGTTGAAGGAATGAAGATGTGATACTTTTGACTGATATTACTTTATATATTAAAAAAAATCAAATTGGTAGAAAAGTCATAGTTAAATACAAGTTTCCTCATTAAAAATATTCCCCTAAATCAACTTCCATTCTAGAGATACCCAGAAGTTTGAAGGAGGCAACATTAAAATAAGGAACCTATAAGACCCAAGATTTTCTCCATGCAAATATACAAAGTTTGGGTAGCAAGCAAAATAAACTAGAGATCCTAATAAAAGAAGGAAATTTTTATTTTATTACACATCACTGAGATATGGTAGGATGAAACTTAAGAAACACAGCTCTGGAATGGTAGCCCTTATTCAAAAGAAACTGGATAAAGAGAAGGTAGAAGAGGTAGAATAGCTTATGTAAGGAAATTCAAGGCCCAAAGTGGGGAAGCCTAGAGAAAAAACATTGGGTTCAAGATCAGAAGTGATGAAGAGCATTTATATTTTCATTAAAATGTTTTCCAAATAATATTGTTGTTTTTGTCTGTTCTTTGTGAAGAATAGCAATGACATCACATCTTGATTTGCACATGAACTGGATTTAAATGAGGCAGAGTTGCCCAAAGTCATGAGCCGAACTCTCTTTTCCCAAGTCATTGAGGTTCAGTAACAAGACAAAAGTCAAGATGGCTGGCAATTGCCTGGGATTCAGTGTATGACCTTGGTAGTCTTAGATGTCAGCTCTAAATACTTCACAGTGCCTGCTTTAGCCATATTCATGGTCCCTGGAAGAAATTGTTCTCATTTACTCATTCCATTGGGGAAGTCTTCACATGCATTGTATAGAATTTCCCTAACTCACTGATGGGTTTGAGACTTACTGGTTACTTTTAAATGGGTAAGACTGTTTTACTAAGGTATGACTAAGCTTTTTAGAGCCACAGTAGAGAGTTGGGTGAAATGTGGATATTCAAGGTGGATGAGCAGTCCTGAAAATAGCTCAGCAAACCCTCATACTAGAAGTGTAGTCTTTCCTGAACACCCTACATACCCCATGTAAAATCCATGCAGAACACATAGACTGAAGGGGGAAATAAGATAAGGAGTTTGGGAAACAATTCACAAACGTATTATGATTTTAGGATATAGTAATCATGAGAGAATTCAGCTTTTTAGTTATTTTTGCTAGAGTTCTCTGATAAAAAGAGTGGTTCTTAATTTCTTGACTTGCCTTAATAATGGCTTCACTCTTCAAAAGGTAGAGAAATCAGCAAAGGAAAATTGTATTTTACTCTTTTTTATCCTATATTCTGGGTCTGATTCTTACTAACAAGGAGATATTAGCTCCTGGAAGAGGGAAATAATGAACATTTTCTGGGAGTTGTTACTAGCATCAACTCTAAGGGGAATTGGGTGAAGCTTTTTGAGAATATCCAGCTGAACTGTCCATACTATATGCTTTTAAGGACACTTGCAATCATTGCCCTTGGTTGGGGTAGTAAGGGATCTTTTGCCTTCCATATTTTGCCATATGATAAAAGACATTTCTCTTTGGTAAAAGGTACAAAAATCCCCTTTCCCTATCCTTTACTACAAAGGAAATGTCAGAGAGCAAGTCTTCCAGAACAGACTTAAACAGCACCCAAATACTTTTGATGTGTTAAAGTAACTAGGCCTAGGTGAGCTATGTCTTAGATATACAATGGATGACTGCTCATCCTTTGTCAGTAATCCTTGGACAATAGGAGATATTTTTCTGGATTGGAGAAGGTCATATGTTATATCATTTTTCAAAAAAGGGAAATGAATAAAATTTGCAAACTATAGACCAGTGAACTTGATTTTGATTTTTGGAAAAATTAATATTGATACAGGAATGTAGAAAAGAAAGCAATGATCACAAATATCTAGCAAAGCTTAATCAAAATAGATCATATCAGATTACTCTTCCTTTATTTTTTTAGATAAGTACTGGAGATATCATCCTCATGATGTCATTGGTTCTCTTTGAGTACAAAGGATGAACAACAACAATCTGATATATCAAGAGAATGTAATAAAAAGAGTTACTTAAGACTTTAGCAGAACATTTGATATAATCATTTATGTTATTCCTATAGAAATGATAGAATGTGGGGAAGATGACAATAGGATCATAGCATTTTAAACATAAAACTGGAAAGATCTTAGAAATCATTTATTTCCACCACTTCATGGAAGGTTAAAGAGATAAGCATTTTGTTCAAGGTCACACAGGTAGTAAGTGGAAGATTCAGGATTTGAAAATATGTAATCTGAATCTAAACTTAGTATTCTTTCCATGATACCACAAAAAGCACACTCAGGTAGATTTGGAAATAATTGAATGGATGAACTCAGAGAGTATTCAATCATGATTCAATGTATAGGACTCCAGGGAACTTGTATTTAGCCTCAATAACTTGGATAATGGCATGTTTATTTTTTCAGGTAGTACAAAGGAAGATCAACCAACACACTGGGTGACAGGGCTTAAATACAAAAAGATTTTGACAAGCTAGAACATGGAACCAAATAACTAGATGTAATTTAATAAGAATATATAATAATTAGAGGGTCAACTTTATAGTTAGTAAGATCTTGATTGAAATATTGTTTTTCACCCATGATAGCTATGTGATCATATTAAAGTTTCTTCATTTCTTTTATTTTCCAGGCAATTTCATAAGAATATTAGTCACAAGTAGGTTACTGATTTATTTCAGTGAAGGGCATTTCTATAGCATAAGTTCCCTAAGAGATATAAAATCAGGGATGCAGATCCTCCTCCTCCTGTATGTCAAATTTTACTCTTAGTTTAAAAGAAATCAAATTTCCTAGGAGAAGATAGGGAAAATATGTGGCTAGACATTAATTCATATGAAAATATTTGGGATTCTCAGTAGACTGAAAACTCAATATGAGTCAACAGTGTAATAAGACATCTGAGAAAGCTCATGTAATCTTAAATGGAATTAAAGGAAAGGGCAGTGTCCAGGACCAGGATAATCCAGCTGCATTTAGCACTGGTCAGACTGTACCTTAGGTGGAAACTAGATGGCACAGTAGATATAGCTCTGGACCTAGATTCAGAAAGATCTGAGTTCAAATATGACCTCTGACACTGTGTGATTCTCAGCAAATTGCTCAACTTGTGTCTGCTTTAGTTTCCTCACTTATAAAATGGGGATAATAATAGCAACTACTTCCTACGGTCATTATGAAGACAAAATTAAATATTATTTGTAAAGTGTTTTAAGAGTTATAGAGGTAATGGTAGTGGTAGTAGTGGTAATAGTAGTTGCAGTAGTATATTTGTAGTAGGGGTAATAGTTATTGGTAGTAGTGGTGGTAGTAATAGTTGTAGAGGTACTGGTAGCAGTAACAGCAGTAGCTGCTGTAGTATATTTAGAGTTTTCTATTTAGTTTTAGACACTAAACTTTAGGAAGGGCATTTATAAACTAGAGAATGTCCACTGGAAGGCAACAGAATTAAAGTTGGTGCCACATTAGGATTAACTGAAGAAAAAGTGAGGTGATTCAGGCCATTCCAATGGTCTTGTGATGTAGAGAGCTATCTGCACCCAGAGAATGTGGATCACACCATAGTGTTTTCACTTTTTTATTGTTGTTTGCTTGCTTTTTGTTTTCTTTCTCATTTTTTTCCTTTTTTATCTGATTTTTCTTGTGCAGCATGATAAATGTGGAAATCTGTATAGAAGAATTGCACGTTTAACCTGTTGGATTACTTGCTGTCTAGGGGAGGAGGTAGAGGGAAGAGAGGGAGAAATAATTTGGAATTTAAGATTTTACAAGGGTGAATGCTGAAAATTATCTATATATATATATTTAGAAAATAAAAAGCTTTTAAAAAAGATTCATTGAAGAAACTGGAGATATTTAGCCTATTGAAGAGAAGACATGATAGTTAATTTTAAAAAAATTGAAGGGTTGTCATACAAAAAGGAGATTAAGCTTGTTCTGTTGACCCTACAGATCAGAATTTAGAAAAAAATAGAAGTTGCAAAGAGGAAAATTTAAGGTTTTTATAAGAAAACATTATTTAACTATTTGTTATCAGTCACTTCAGTGACTGTCAACTGAAGTGACCCCATTTGAACTTTTCTTGGAAAAGATATTCGAGTGGTTTGCCACAACCTTTTCCATCTTATTTTACAGATAAGGAAACTGAGGCCAAGGTTAAATGACTTGTTCAAGGTCAGACAACTAATAAGCCTCTCAGGCTGGACTTGAACTCAGGAAGATGAGTCTTCCAAAGGCTCTATATTCATTGAACCACCTAGCTGCTATTAGAGATGTTAAAAAAAATTGATTGTAATGTCTTGGGAGGGATTAGGTTTTCATTCACTATATAGATTCATGTGAAAATTGAATGAGCATTTATTGGGATTTTGGGGGACATTTTATTCATATACAATGGGGCTTTGAGGTACCCTTAAATTCTGGGCTTCTGTGATTCTGTTTACAAACTATGGCCAAGGAAAGAATCTATATTATAGAGATTGTAAATGAACACTTTAAAATAAAAAGTGATTCACAAACAGTTATCATAGTTTTAGTATGAGTGGCTATATCAGTACAAACTTTTTTTTAATATGTCCTTTGACAATATTCTTAGGTAGAATTGGAATGGATTGAATAACTGGACCCCAAAAGTAATCATTAATTGTTCAGTGTTAACTTGGAAACAGATATTTATAGAAGGCTGGCTTAACATTTGGGTATTGTATTGAAGGGATCCTTGTTCAGATATAGATTGGACTAGATGGCCTCTGAAATCTCTCTTTCAACTTGGAGATTTTACTTTGCAAAAGAGATTTCTTTGACTAGCTTTTTGGTATTAGTGATTGGTTTTTTAAATAAGGGTCAGGAGTCAGGAGTACCTGAGTTTAAATACTGCCTTAAGACACTTATTGTGTGTTGTTGCTATTCAGTTGTTTTGGTCATGTCCAAATCTTTGTGACCTATTTGGAGTTTTCTTGGCAAAAATGCAGTAGTTTGACATTTCTTTCTCCAGCTCATTTAATAGATGAGGAAATTGAGAAAAACAGGATTAAGTGACTTGCGCAGGATCACACAGATAATAAGTGCTTAGTCCAAAATTGATATCAGGAAGAGGAGGCATACTGACTCCAGACCTGATACTCTATCCACTATATCACCTACTGGTCATGTAAACCTGGGCAAATCACATAACCTTTTTTCACACACTACTTTTCATCTATAAAATTGGGAATAATAATAATAACAACAACAATAATAATAACAATATCATCAACCTCATAGCTAATGGGAAGCTCAAATGAGAAAGCACAGGTAAAGTACTTTGCAAGCCTTTAAACATTATATATGTGCTAGCTTAAATAACTGGAACAATTGATTGGTTTAAGATCAGTCTGTATATTGTCATGTATTTATTTAATTTATATGCAGAGTATATCATGCAAAATGCCAGGCTGGATGAATCAAAAGCTAGAATTAAGGTTGCCCACAGAAATAAACAATCTCAGATATGCAAATTTTATCATTCGGATGGCAGAAAGTGAAGAAAAATTTAGAAGCCTCTTGATGAGAGTGAAAGAGGAGAGTATAAAAGATGGTTGAAGCTTAACATAAAAAATAAAAAGTAAATTTTTGACAATTGGTCCCATCAATTCCTGACAAATAGAGGGAGAAGAAATGGAAGCAAAGTTAGATTTTATATTCTTGGGCTCAAAGATTACTGCAGACAGCAACTGTAACCATGAAATTAAAAGATACTTGTTTCTTGGAAGGAAAACTATGGCAAATCTGGACAGCATACTAAAAAGCTGAGATATTATCTTGCCAATAAAGGTCCATATAGTCAACTCCAATAGCAATGTATGACCAAAAGTTGGACCATAAGGAAAGCTGAGTGCTACAGAATTGATGCTTTTCAACTGCAGTGCTAAAGAAAACTTTTGAGAATCCCATACACAGCAAGGAGATCAAATCAGTCAATATCTAAAATAATTATTAAGTACATTCACTGGAATATCAAATATTGAAGTTCTGACTACATGGTGAGAGGATGAGACTCAATGTAAAAAACCCTGATGTTGGAGAAGATTGAAGGTGAAAGGGAAAGGGGACAGTAAAAGATGAGATGAATAGTGTCCTGGAAGCAATGATAAAGTTAATTAAAATACTGAACAAGAAAAAGCCTAAGACAGAGCCTTGTGCTCTTCACTGAAAACTTTCTTCTGGACTGATACCAACTGATCTCTCAGCCTTATTTCAATTTAGCTTTTTAATAAATTATGAATTTACCCAGGTAGAGATCCCCAGTCAGGTATGGGATTTTTTATTCTTTTCATCTCCTGTTTGACTACATCCAGTTTTCCTTGATTAGTGGATTTTATATTCCAAGCTCCTGTGCAACACAGTATTGGACTTTCCTATTATCACCACACTTTCTCATCTGAGCTTCCTTTTGTCTTTGGTTCAACCACTTCATTAGTACTGGATCTACCAATGCTCTTCCCCAGTAGCATTTTGGACACTTTCTGACCTGAGGGACTCATCTTTTGGTGTCATCTGTTTTTATCATTTTCATATTATCCATGGGGTATTTGTGGCAAAGATTCTGGAGTGGTTTGCCATTTCCTTCTCCTGTGAATTACCTTTTGCTAGAATTACTTTGACTGTGCATTTTGGGTAACCCCTCACAGCATAACCGATAGTTTCATTGAGCAATTTATTGAAAGCCCTTCTGCCACACCAAGGCAGTAATCCATGATAGTTCAGACTAAATGGCTTCTAAAGTTCCTTCCAATGTTTAGAATTCATGATTCTGTGATACTAAGCTTTGGCTACCATTTCTCCACTCTGTTCACATGAATATTTTGAGAAAGATATCCTTTGCCTAAAGTAGTTGCTTAAGGTACTTGTCTAGAAGGATATGTCTAAATAGCAAATAAGGGTTCTTGCATTAGTAGTATTATTTAACTTTTTATTACTTAACTTTTATTTAACTTTTCTTGCATTAATTACCATGTCTACCAAACTCAGTTATAGACTTCATGAAAACTACAGGAAAACCATATACACATAAATAGGAGAACATGTGAAGAATAACAGTACTATTGGCTTCATTTTCAAGCAAGAAATGTATGCAGAAAACCTGGGTTCAAGGAGGCAATATAATTCCATACTCATCCCTGCTCAGACCACATCTGAAATTCTGGAACCATAGTTTAGGAATAATATTGATGAACTGGAAAGCATCTGGAAGAAGGCAATCAGTATTGTACAAAAACTGATGTCACTGAAGATTGGTTAGATGAATTGGGAATGTTTGCCTGAGAGGAGACTTGGTAGGGGAATAAGGAGAATTAATGTACTCTTCAAGTATTTGAAAAGCTGTCACCTAGATTGGAGATTAGACTTGTTTTGCTTAGCCCCAGATGGAAAAAATAGAACCAAAAGGTGAAAGTTGCAAAAATGAAGATTTCTGCTCAATGAAAGTAAAAAAATCTTCCTACTAATTACAATTAGTGAAGATAGAATGGACAGCCTTAGGAGGTAATGGATTCTCTTTCATTAGTTTTCCAAGCAAAGGCTGAATAATTATATGTTCAGTATTTTGTAGAAGGAATTCTTATTGAAGGATAGACGGCTCCAGATGGCTCTCTCAATTCTGAATTTCTGTGATTCTAAAAAATATAAAGAACCATAGACATGATCTAGTATGTTAATACATGGAGCCCATATTCTATGCATGTTTACATGCCTATGTAAATAACTACATGAATATGAATGGCGTTTTATCATTTGTAATTGGTTTATGTTTTATTTTGTTTAGATTGTAAACTCCTAGTCAATTTTCATGGTGGTGTGGCTATTTAACTTTCTTCTTCCAGTAGTTTGCTTGAGAGTCATAATCCTGGGAAACTCAATGGTAAATGGGTAGTTGTTTCCATATGTCATTTGTTCACATTAGAAAATAATAACCTTCTCCCTCCCCCTTTGGCTCAAATTTAACTTATCACTGTGTCACAAAACAATTCTAGCTTTTTCTTCATTTCTGTTATTAGAATGTTTTTAGCTTTATTGGTTCTAATGAAATTTCATAATTTCAAATAATACATAGTTGTGAGTTATTAACAAGGTTCCACCATATACCTACCATATGTAGAGGAAAATAAATGAGAAATGAGAGGTTGAAAGATACTTTGCCCATAATGCACTCACAATCAAAGTATAAAGATGCAAACTTTTCTATAAAACATTCACTCTAAAGGAGAATATCTGAAAGCATTTTAACTAATAAAAATTATTTATGTGCTTTACATTTCTGAACTCTTTTCATTCAAGGACATTGAAGCATTAAATGTTAATTCATCCAAGGTTCTTCACTGATGAATAG
Source organism: Myrmecobius fasciatus (assembly GCA_023553655.1). NCBI lineage: Eukaryota > Metazoa > Chordata > Mammalia > Dasyuromorphia > Myrmecobiidae > Myrmecobius > Myrmecobius fasciatus. Next base: position 92,361 of record JAJPUD010007966.1, read on the forward strand.
AAGGCATTCAGTGTTGCTACACCCACATAAGATATCCATTAAAGTTCCATTTGTTCATAGGTCTTTAATAGCATCTGAACTTTTAAGAATCATATAAAAATAATATGGGGAAGCACAAAGGTAAATAGTTCCAAAGGTTATGGAAACATTTCAGATACTAAATAAAAAACAAATCTTTATACCTTCTATAGTTGCGTTGTTGGATGTTTATGATTTTTAGTATGGATAGGATTAAAAAGAAAATGGGTCATATAAGAAATGGAAAACATGTAAGAAATTGGTGGTGAATTAAAAAGTAAAGATGGTCAAGTGTTCTTTTAATGAACATCCAATTTTCCCTAACTTTGCTTTTTGTTCCTTCAGTTTCATACTTTCTTGTTCAGTCATTTCCAGTTATGTCTGGCCCTGTGACACTATTTGGAATTTTCTTGGCACAAATACCAAATAGCTTGCCATTTCCTTCTCCTGCTCATTTGACAGATGAAGAAACTGAGACAAAATGGCTTTTACAAGGCTTTCCCAAAGTCACAGAGCTAATTGAGTGTCTCAGGCCAGTTTTGAAATCAGGAAAATAGTCTTCTTAACTCAAGGCTTGGCACTCTATCCACTATACCACCTAGCTATCCTGTGTACTCTCTTACCCATCCCCACATACCTCTTCCCAATTAAATAGCCATACTTCCTTTGCTTAAGTGTATTCTCTGAAATCTCTTAGAATCCCAATCTTTCTTTCTTTCTTTTTTAATAAAACTTTTATTTTCAAAACATATGCATAGTTTTCAACATTCACCCTTGTAAAACCTTGTGTTCCATTTTTTTCTCCCTTCCTCCCCCCCCACTTCCTAGATGGCAAGTAATCCAATATATGTTAAACATGTGCAATTCTTCTATACATATTTCCACAATTATAATTCAGCACAAGAAAAATCAGATCAAAAAGGAAAAAAATAATAAAGAAAAAAATGTAAGCAAAACCAATAAAAAAGTGAAAACACCATTTTGTAATCTACACTCAGTCCCCATAGTCCTCTCTCTGGGTACAGATGGCTCTCATCATCACAAGAGCATTGGAATTGGCCTGAATCACCTCATTGCTGAAAAGAGCCACGTCCATCAGAATTGATCATCACATAATCATGTTGCTGTGTAAAATGTTCACTTGATTCTACTCACTTAGCATTAGTTCATGCAAGTCTCTGCAGGCCTTTCTGAAGTCATCCTGCTGATCATTTCTTATAGAACAAACACATTCCACAGCATTCATATACTTATTCAGCCATTCTCCAACTGGTGAGCATCCACTCAGTTTTCCATTCCTTGTCACTACAAAAGGGTTACTCTAAACATTTTTGCACATGTGGATCATTTTCCCTTTTTTATGATTTCTTTGGGATATAGGCCAAGAAGAAACATTGCTGGATTAAAAGGTATACAGAGTTTGATAGCCTATCTAGGTTCCATATTGCTCTCCAAGAATGGTTGGATTAGTTCACAACTCCACCAACTATGTATTAGTATCCCAGTTTTCCCTAATCCCCTCTAACATTTGTAATTATCTTTTCCTATCATTTTAGCTAATCTGAGAAGTGTGTAGTGTGTAGTCACTCAAGAAATAGGAAATAAAAAGCAGAACTTCAACAAAGACATTATAATAAGATTATTAAGAATGATGGAAACACTATGGTTCTGTGCCATGCTGGCAATGGCAATATTTTGGGGATTTAATGAATTGATTGTAACAGGTTTGACAAACTACAGCCCATGGACCAAATACAACTGGGAACTAAGAAAGGCTTTTACATTAAAAAGTATTTTTGTTTTATCTAAAAATATAAAGAACATCCTTAGCTAGTCATACAAATATGGGCCCCTTTGGGCCATAGTTTGCTGCTCCCTATACTATGATATGACAGGGACAAAGGATGATGTGGAATGCCATGTTAGTAGACTATTGCATAAATACCAAATGGGAAAAATGCTGAAACAGACTTTTACTCTACTTGTAATATGGATAAAAGGCATATAGATTTTCTTTCAAAATAAATTTAATCTAAATCATATCATAAATGGAAGAGGACAATAGTATAAGCTGTGGGTTCAGGAAAATCTCAGTAGGTTATGATGAGTGGCCAAGGGTCATGGAAACTTAGCTCGTGTCAATGAATATTTATCAAGTGCCTGCTTTGTGTAATGCCTTGTGCTTGTATGTACTTGAAGGGTGAAAATCAAGAAAGGTCAGAAATGAAAGTAATAAAATTGAGACTCTATAGGTCAGAATGAAAGAGAGTCAGCAAGAAAAGGAAGGCAAACATGTAATATGTAACCAAGACCCATAATCTTGGGTGTTTCTGTACTGATCATTATAATAGTAACACTTTCAAATACAAATATCTCATTTTATGCTCGCAATAACCCTGAAAAGTAGGTGATATTATTATGTCCACTTTACCAATGAGGAAGCTGATGGAGAGGTTAAATGTTTTTTTCAGGGTAAAGCAGCTAGTGTCTAAGGTAGGATTTAAATTTAGGTCTTCTGGACTCCAACTTTTTATTCTCTTTGCCACCTGACTCACTGAAATTTCGGACTCAGGTCCCCATCCCTGTAATCATCAGAATTTGGCTTCTGTTTAGGGCTATATAGCACCAGGAAAAGGACCCTCAGATCCCATGCAAGCATTCAGGTTAACAATACATAAAATATCAAATAGGTTATATGTAACACCAAGAGTAGCTAGGAGGCCCAATGGATAGAATGAGTTCAAATGTGGCCTCAGACACTTACTGTGTGACACTTAACCCTGTTTGCCTCAGTTTTTCCACCTTTAAAAAGAGCTGGAGAAGGAAATGGCAAACTACTCCAATTATCTTAGCCAAGAAAATCCCAAACAGGGCCCCTAAGAGTCAAACGTGACTAAAATTGACTTAGCAGCAAAAATAGCACACCAAATTCATGAAAGGATTTATTCCAAATCCATAAATAGTAAAAAGAACTTCTCATCCTAGTACTTTTCCATCTTCCTCAGGAACTTAGACTATTACACTAAAAATAAGGCCCTTCCTGTAAGGGAAATCACCTAAGATCACCAGAGTACAACAGTATCTTCTTCCAGTGAGATCCACCTTCCCAGTGACTTATATAGTGCCCAAAACTTGTCATAAAACTCGTTAGCAGCCTCTAAAAGGAGAAATAAATTGAGAGTCTATAAGGAGGCAACTATCTTCTCTACTTTCAAAGGTAAGGGAAATATCTCAATTTGTTTCTCCATGTTCGGCCTCTGGGTTTTTACTGATTCTTGGATTCCACATTTGCTTGGTTAAGGAATTCCTCAGGTTGGTCTCATGATTTCATGTTGTCCAGAATTGCCTCAATTTTTTCCCAAGAATTTTGATGTAGAGATTTCCGGAAAGCTTAATGCAGGAAATTGTTCAGGAATTCTTTCATCACCCTTCATTTACCATTATATTCAAGGAGTTTCTCACCACTCCACTGCTGCCTCACTCTTGCCATATCAGGGTTTTCCCCCAATCCCTCCTGAGGCAAGATGGATTGGGATAGATGTGGTTCCTTGTAGGGCCCATGAGGATTTATAGCCTTCTGTTACAAATCTGTGTGTATTCAACTGGCTTATGTATGGTACTCTGATTCTCTCTTTCTCTGGGTCTACCTCCTCTTTTTAAAGGCCAATTCCATATATGACAATCACTCATCCTTAAAATGTGTTATTATACCTATATATATGAGTATATGTATATATATAGATATGTATATACATAAACAAGTGCAAGCATATCTGTAATACAGTACAACAAGCATTTATGTAAAACTGTACCATGTGTAAGGCACTGGGCCAGGTCTGTAGCACCAAAGACAAAACAAAAAGTATACTCATGTTTATAATTCAGAAAAGAAAATCTTACTTTATTTTTAACCTTGAAGTTAGATTTCATTTGGATTTTTAAATAATCTTTAAATAAGGTCAATGTTTTGTTTTTCTCTCCCAAAATAACTTGCAAAAATGTTTAATGTGTTTTGAAAATGACTTTCTGAAATTCTAAGAACATTCTTAGGATCCTTATTAGAATTTATAATTTCTCTATCATCCAATGAAAAGATCATAATAGTAATTAAATGTATAGCTGACTATATATTTGTTATAATGGACTTAAATGAATTATTGAAAACAAACATAATCACATTTTAAAAACTCCATTTCAGCTGTAGACTTCAATGCCTCTTTTCACATTATTTTCAACTACATCCACTGAGAAAATTTTGCGATTACAATTTCATCTTTTCTCTCTTCCCAAATATTCTATAGTGTAGTATTAATGAGTAATTAAGTACACCTCTTCTCAAAAAAGCAAAAAGGGAAAAGAGGAGTACATATATTCCATATATTTTAGAATTGAATCTTGATTAATTGATAGATGTATTTACTGGAAATATTTAGCAGAAATTTTCTGAAGAGAAGGACAATTTGATCTTTTGGGATATTCCAAAAGGATATTCTTTTAAAATCTAATTTAAAAAAATATAATATACCTAGCTCTGACATGTGCAACAGAACAGAAGAACATAGTTCTAAAAATAAATGTTTGCTAAAATAAAGATGAGCTAGTAGAGAAAATTACTTCAATAGAAACTAGATTCTAATGGATTTAACAATATTAAGAAGGCAAGGCACCAAAATTTATAAACAAATCTAATTATCAAATGGAAAACATGGGTTCATTGTGACAACCATATTGGAAACAAGTAAATCTGTGTCTGGACAAGCAAAATGGACTATAGTGCTCAGAGAAATGGCAAATTTGTCAGTGTAGTGAGCTAATTTGGATAATTCAATTCCAAAACCCATTCCCTTCTCTTCTTATACTATTACTTTTTTTCTGAAGGGAGGGGTCTGAAACATCTAGATGAAAGATCCATCATTTTACTGCTCCACTAGGATTGAGTAGATAAAACTATCTTTTCCAGTTTCATTGTACACTGCTTTTCTTCCTATACTGTTTGATTTGCCCTTTTCTTCTCCTGATGTGTGACACTCCATTTCCCATCTCTTTTTCTATTTATCTTTATCTTAATCTTTATCTATTTATCAGTGGCTAGTCCCACTGCAATGGCTTTCTCAATTTTGTTTCATTTTTCCTTCAAGACTCAGTCCAGGCACTATGGTGTTGCATGTGGAGGAATCAGGAAGACTAAAATTTGAATCCTGCCTCAGTTACTGTGTAGCTTTATGAGACTGGTCAAAGTTATTTTACCTGTAAACCTCAATTTCCTCATCTGTAAAATGGAGGTAATAATGGCATCTATCTCATAAGATTGTTGTGAGAGTCAAATGAAATAATAATTTACAAACCTTACTTAAAGAGCCATATAAAAGTTAGTTAAGATAATGATGTTTTTTTTTTTTTT
>JAJPUD010007967.1:0-27391 GCA_023553655.1 Myrmecobius fasciatus
AAAGTCTATTCAATATTTGAAGGGTCTTATTCATGTTCTGACGTCACTAGGATACCAAGAGAGCATGCAGGCTATCCACTGGTTATCCCTTGCTCTTGCTACTACATGACTTTTTTTTGCCCATCTACATTTTAATGATATCTTTTACAGCACTTCCTCTACATAATTCCTTGCATTTAATTTGTTTGCCTTTCCATTACACTTTGGTTTACCTTCAAATTTAGAACTCTAATTGACCAATGAAATATGAATAGTTAGTATCATGCCTTCACTCCTTTTCTCTCTACCTAAACCAAGATTATTTTCAAATTCTTATATATGGTCCAGATGGTTAGAATATTAATAATTGATTAATGTTGTAGAAAGAGGACTTTTCAACTTTTAAAGAGATGACTGGCTTCTGACCTCAATCCCAGACAGTTCATCAAAGAATTAATTTAGCATCTGTACATCCAGCACTAAGCTAGACTCTGTGCTAATGAAGCACTCTTAATCTCATCCAAGAGAGCTTTTGTGGCTCAATGGTCCCTACTTAAAAATCAACTCAAAATGAATGTCTTACAGATAGACAACCAGTGCTATCACCTTGATACATGGAAAGATCTCAGTTTTTCAGTGTTTTAAGAACCAAAAAAAGTAACAAAAGCAGTACTACTGAAAGATTGCCTGTCACAGTTTATTAAAAGCCATCTGAAGATGGGAAATATGTAAATTAATGACAGAGCAGCCAAACATAAGACTTCTTTTTTTTGTGTGGATAAATGACATAACATGCTGCCTTGCTACTTTGTGATGAAGTATATAGGTTATATCAAGGGAATTTAGCCAAGAAAATACCAGCAGCCAAACACCCTTTGGGCTTGGATTTAGAGATTATTAAATTTTTCTAAATGGAGTTTGTGCCTACCTTTGCTGCTGGTTACTGGCTCATGATATTAATCCAAAGCATAAATAGATTCCTTGACTTTACTGAAATTCTCTATCCTTAAGCCTCAAACCTTTTGGAGAATTCAGCATAGTGGTCTTTTGCCTCTAGAGTGATCATATGCCCCCATCTCTCAATCATTGAGGAGGAATGAGAGAAATGATTATTTCTTTCTTATTTTAATAACCAGTTATTTAATTAGGATTAAAGGGTCTTTCATTTCCTTATTCAGAAATCAACCTTTGTTGGAAATCTTGGGGAAAACTTACCCAACCAGGTTGAATGAATTGTTGAATTCTTGTTCATTGTATTTACTCACAAAGGTCTGAGAAAATGTGGATTCTCTCTTTTGTCAGACAAGTGATATGAAATTTGATAAATCTCTTTGGTCAAGATTTGGGTGCCCAGTGTCAAGGCCTTAATTGGAATAAATTCCTCTCATTATTATATTTATTTTCTCATCACATTATACCCAATCAGAGTTGCTTATCATCCTCAGTAAGACCTACTCTTCCAATGGCATATGTGTATTGAGTGGGCTCCATGGGAGATTTTTGGCATTCAAGACTATCACTGACCATTTTATTAATAAAATATGAGCATTATTAATAACATGGTTAATTACCCAGAAATTATATGTCTTGAACTTTTTAAATTTCACAGGAGGGGGAGTTTTGGAGATGATGAAATCTTTACCCTGAAATTAATGTTTGTTGCTAGGCCCAGCACAAATCTTTGATTCCAGCCCAGCTGGCCCACTTACTGTCTCTGAAGTTTGCCTCCTTCATTCCTGTCTCTGATTTTTTCTTTCCTTTGTTACCTTTGCTTGGAGTGAACTTCTCACTCTCTACTTCTCCAGCTCTCCAATATCTAACTACCTTTCAAGGTCTGACTCAAATTACCCCAGGGTTTCTTTGATGACCTTACCCATTTACTCCTCTGAGCTCCCAGTACTTGTTACTGATGTGACTGGTTTGGCACCAATACATTCTGTCTTATAATACTATTGTTATCTTATTAGTCCTATGAATCTGATGAACTACTTGATGTCAAGAACCACTCCTATGCGTCTTTGTATGGACAAACTTCCTTAAGCCTTATTTCTTTATACAGAAAAGGAAAGTGGATTACTTGTGATAGTTGCCTTACTAGACACTTTGTAAACCTTAAAACACTATGGAATTGATGGAGGGTTTTTTTCCCTGTTCCCTATAATATTTGGCATAAAACTATACACATAGTAGGTGTTTAAAACATTTTTTGGTTGACTGATTGTGGCCTGCTGATCCTAGGTATCTCTCTTGGCTGCTACTGAATGAGTTACCAGATGGTTGCCTTTGCTAGTCTCCTCCTTCATGGGGTGGATTTGAATTTTCCATCTCAAGGGTAAAATGCTTTTGATCCTCTTAGGCTAAGTGGTTCAACTTCCCTTCTGATTCCAAAATAGAAAAAACTATGGGGTGCTAAATCTGAGGAGATTACTATTATTCTTCCTTCTGGTAATAATAGTACCCAGTGCTTCTAAGCAATGGAGAAAGCTTCCAGTCAGCAACTCTCCTGGACTTAAATGCCTTTCTGCAGTGCTAATGTATGAGTTGTTGATGCTTGAGATTTCCTGTGGATGAGTTCAGTGGGCCGACTGTGGGCAGAGGTTGCCGGGAAAGATTCCAGTTCTTCAATTCCATTATTTTCTATAGCTACTGTTGTGTCTCAGAGGAAGTACATAATGATAATAATGATGACCAGTATTTAGGTAGCACTTAAAGGTTTTTACAATGGCTTTACAATATGTTATTTCATTTGTTCTTCAAATGTCATCTTCTTAGGAAAGTGATATTTTCCCCCCATTTTGAAGATGAAGAAACAGAAAAATTAAGTGACTTACTTGTCTTAAGCAGCTAGTAAGTATCTGAGGCAGAATTCAAAATTAGGTATTCCTTCAGTCCAAAACTCTATCATCTATTTTGACATCTATTTTTCAGCCTCATTGGGGAATGAGACTTTCCCCATAAGAGAGTTGTGATAAGCAAACTTTACCTTTTAAAACACCCCAAATTTTTCTACTTAAAATATTCTTATTGATATATTTTGTTTTTATATCACCCACATTTTCCAGTATATATCTTATATATAAATGATATTCTTCAGTGCATTTACAATTCTCATTCTATATGTAATCTATATAAGTATATGTTCATTATTCTATATGTAATGCCAGCTAGCATGGAGGGCTAGATTAAAGTCAGGAACATCTGAGTTCAAAATTAGCCTTAGACACTTCCTAGCTGTATAAATCTAGGCAAGTTACTTAACCTTTGCCTCAGTTTCCTCAATTACAAAAATAGTATCTTACCTCTCAAAGTTGTTGTGAGGATAAATTGTAAAATGCTTAGCAGAGTGCCAAACAAATAGAAAACACTTAAGTGCTTGTTTCTGTCTTTCCTTAATAAATGTTTCATTTAAACTCCTTAAAATAGAAGTTTTTTTGTAAGAGAGAATAGAAGTAAAAAAGGAGAAGGCAATTCAGTGAAATTAACAAACATCTTGATAAAGTCTGATATCATATGAAATTTGTCACACTCAAAGTCCTTCAGTGCAAGCACCCTGTAGTTTATCTTTTACATTTAAATTTTTTCTTAATATTTTAAATCTTTCAGAAACGTACTGTACATTTCTCTATTTTCTTCAGAAGAATATTAAAAGATAATAGGGGCAACTTTGATGAAGAGCTAGACTTTTGAGTTAGAGATCCTTAGGTCCAAATTCTACCTCTAACTCTAAATAGCTTGTGACCCCAAGCAAACTATTTAATTTATTGGGGCCTCAGGCAATACCCCAAGACTACAAGTTACAGAGGAATTGCTGATCTACATCAAATGGAAGAAGCTTCCATACTGGGAGTCCCCAAACTAATTAAATTTCATGTCTAAACCATCTTTCACCCTCCCTCAAATTTGCATATAAGTATGATTTTATCATCTTACATTTATATAATGCTTTGGTTTTTTTCCACATTTTGTTGATATGTGGATTTATATTTCTCCATTTTCCAGTTTAAGAATTAAGACCTAGAAAAGTTTAACTCCATAGCTGGGTTAGATCAGTAACTTGTCCTAAAAAAAGTCACAGCTGAGTTTGGATGCTGGATACAAAGATGTCACTTTTGTGGCCCTTGCATATTAGATCTAAATCTAATGAGCCAAAATAAAAGTTGGCCTATAAAAAAATAATGGGATTGTTAAAAAAGAAAAAATGTTTTAAATTATCAGATGAAACAACCCATGGAAGTAAATGCATTACTCTTAGTTGTAGTTGTAATTCTTAATGGTAAGAGAGCAATAAGTAAGAGATGATAGAGGCTGAATAAATATTGAGAATCAAAGTTTTTCTTGTTGCTGTTGTTGTTCAGTTGCATCTGACTCATGACCTCATTTGGGGTTTTCTTGGTAGAGATACTGGAGTGGTTTAGTTATACTAATGATGTATACATTTTATATGTACTTCTCTTCTCCCCTATTAGAAGGTAAGCTTATTGTAAATAGGAATTATTTTATTTTTTGTATTTGCCCTTGTACCCAGCACTATCTGGCACAGAATAGGCACCTAATAAATAATTGGATTATTGCATAAAAGAATGAAGACTCCAATGAAAAGAGAGTATAGAGAGCAATAGGAGGCATCTAGGAGCATTGGTGGATTCAAAAAATGCTAATAACAACCATTTAACTCTTTCAAATACAAATATTTAAATACATACTCCATGTGTTTTTACTTGCTTTAGACAGGCTGCTTTGAATAACTTTATTAAAAACCTCTCTTTAATTAGAAATGGTTCACATTCCAAAGTTCCTTCTGATAGGACTATAATTCTTCACACTTATCCCATTCAACCCTTTGCTAGGGCCAAGAACCATACTGGAATATATGAGAGTAGACCACATTTTTGATTGCACATTTCTTACAGAACCTCATAAAAGATTATCTCTTGAGACCAAGCTTGTAACAGAGATAGATAGGTGTGTTCTAGAAAGGACATTAAGAAGAGAATGTTGCCCATTTATAAAAATTGGAAAAAATTCTGATCAATATTACCCAGGGAAATGAGGAAGAGAATATGTTTAAAGACCAAGGTAGAGTAGAAAATATAGCTGAAGAACAGAGAAGGAAAGTAGAAGGGTAAAATGAATATGATAGGCTGAAGAATTAAAGAAAAGGCAGAAGTTAACATATAAAAAGGTCATGGGCTGTTAACAAAGAATCAAAGATAAATGAGTCCCATTTCAATGTATAGCTTACCAACTCCAAAAGATTCTGAAAAATCCTTTAGAGCAATGTTATGTCTATGTTTAAAAAACAAAACAAAACAGACTATCATATGTGACAAAAAAATAAGTAAATCGAGAACTTCTGACACTTTAGATCCATCTGAAACCATGGATCTATGTTTTCCTTTTTCCATTGATATAGATAACTATCCATCCATATCTTTTTATGTTGTGCAGTTATCCATGCCTTTCCATAAATGTTCTCAAGAGAATTCCTTTAAAATAATGCAGACCTCTCTCCACTTCTTTTAATATGTTGAAGGTAACAGGTTAACACTGAGTTTGACGATCTGTTGCCTCTTATTCTCGCTATAGGATTGGTAAACTTTCCTTTTTTGATCATCCATGTCCTTAATGATAACGTTTATGATACCTTTTGTAAATTATCATTGATTGCTTGCCACAGCTTACTAGTGCCTCCTTCCTATCTTTCAGGCCCTTTGTGATTTCTAATTCATAGCATTTCATGAAGTCCAGTCATATGGTATCACTGAAAGGATGTTGGTGTTAAAAATGTGGACTTTTGTGGCTGAAGCCATTTGGGATAACTGAGAGCATTATGCAGTTTTTCAAAAGTATTTTCTGTGTGTGTGTGTGTGTGTGTGTGTGTGTGTGTGTGTGTGTGTGTGTATATCTTTCTCTTTCTCCATCTCTCTTTTTATACACACACATATACATATATATGTATTTTATATATATAAAATACACGCACATATGGCTGCCCATCTAGCTCATGATATGTGTATTGCATATATTTTCTTTTGTCCAGTATGTCTGGTCTTGTATGCCATATTACACATATGTAGTCCTTTGTCTTTTTATCAAAAGGAGAAAGATATTTTCTCATCTCTTCTACAGGACAAAGATTATTTATTATAATTACTCAGTGTTCTATTTCATTTGTATGTCTTTTTATATTTGTTATCATTTTTTGTATATTTTGTTCTTTTGATTTTGGTTGTTTTATTCTGCCTCAGTTCATTTAAGTCTTCCCTTTTTTTGTATTCATTATGCTTATAATTTCTTATAATACAGTAGTATTCAATTATATCCCTATACCACAGTTTGTTTAATTATTCTCCAGGGGTTATACCTCGTTATAAGTTTTACAAATTCTACTAAGCTACTTTGTTTAGAAGCAGAAACTCTGAAAAGTTTATCAGAATTGCATCAAAATATTTGAGATACCATAGATTCTCAATCATAATCAGAGACTCCCTTACTTATTCATGCCAGGCTTGATGGTATACTGTCATTCTTGGAACTACCACCATGCTAAGTAATATCCAAGTTCTCCAATATTCTCATGTCTTCAGTAACATACCACCCTATGAAAGAAACCTTTCCTAGTCCTCCTTAATCTTTGTGTCTCCTCTTTGAGATAATTGCCCGTTTATTCAGTATATATCTTATTTGTCCATACCTCTTTGCATATTGTCTCTTCCTTTAGAATATGAGCTCCTTGAAAGCAAAGACTGTTTTTTCTTTGTCTTTTTTTGTGCCCTTAATTCTTAGCATAGTGCCTGATACATAGTAGATATATAATAAAAATTTGTTGATGACTCAGGAATATGACAGATAATTGAGTATGAAGAGAAAAAAGACATCATTGATAACAGATTCTGGTATCTATGTGCAAGGAAAAAATAGTTTCTGGTTGGTCTGAGGAGGTTACTTTTCTATGCAGTCATGAGCTTTTTTTCTAATTCTTTCTGGTCTGGCTACTAAGAAAAGCTGTGATGTAATCAGCTATTAGATATATGGTAGAGTGGATAAACATACCTTCACATATCAGCCTTTGGGCTTTCTATTGGCAAGAGAATTGATGGGATGGACTATATCCTTGACATTCTTAATTAATCCCTTTGTTCATTATCCATATATACTTCTAATCATAAAGTTCCTTTCAATCATTCAGTGGGAAGCAAAGTTATGGTTACCCTTGTGTTACCTTTTTTTAACCTTTTGTTACCCTTTCTTCAATTTTCACTTTGCTATATAGACCAACATTCCTCTAAGGTAGGTCTCTCTGATACTCTCTTGCCTCCTTTCTTTCTCTAGGTTGTCAGTATGTTACTAAGATGTCTAAATTTGGGAAAAGTCACCACAAACATTAGTTCTTACAAATGATGGTTGGTGGAATATATGTTCACGTTAATAAGTAGCTATTGAAAAATTTCAGTCACATTTTTTTCCTGGCAAATGATACATGCTATAGCTAAAGAGGGCCTGCCAGGTCCTGCAGCAGAGAACAATTAACATAAATTCTCCTTCTGTTTATATTTCCATTCCAAAGGCTAATTGTGAGTTTGTGAAACTAGGAATTGATAAGAGAGATTTCCTTCTGAAAGCTTGGCTGAGCTTGTCACCAAGGAGAAATGCAAGTGAGTGAAATTCAAATATACTTGTGAAATGCAAACAAATACATTTATTAATGGTCACTAATGGCCTGTAGTCAGACTATAATTTGTTAGGAGAAAAACAATTAGCTTGTTTGTTCAAAGCGTAAACAGGGAACAATTCATTAATTTGCTAATTGTTCTTTACTGCTACAGACATCAATATCAAGCATTTCTCTTTAGCTATGACATGTACACATGGTGATAACTGCTCTTTTCTTGTGCTTCTCTTAACTGTGCAGGTTGTATTGAAGTCTGAAGACAATAGCACAAGTCCTTAGAATGCTCTTGAACCCCCTTCTCATTTACTAATCTCTCACTTCCTAAATTACCTTAATATTTTTCTTACTACTGCCCTATACCTCAACTGACCATTTTCATAAAAATATCATCACCTCCTACTCACTTTATCCTGTTGTCTTTATGGCCTTTTCTAGATCACCTCAGACGACTCCTTGCTTCTTGTTTCATTAATTGCCAACAACTGTTAAAAAAAATCTTTTGATATCAAACAAAAATAATTCAATTAAAATTCATTATGTCTCATGTATACTGGGACAGCTAGGAGGCATAGAGATAGAGCACTGGTCCTGGAGTCAGGAAGATCTGAATTCAAATCTGGTCTCAAACACTTACTAGCTGATCCTGTTTAATCTGGTTTGCCTCAGTTTTGTCATCTGTAAAATGAGCTGAAGAAGGAAATAATAAATCTCTACAGTATCTTTGCAAAGAAACTCTAAAAGGCATCACAAGTAGCAGGATGTGACTGAAAATGATGAAACAATGACAAATTATGTGTAATGTACTGTGCTAGGCGTTGAAAAAACAAAGATTAAGTAAACCATAGCCCCTGTTCTCAAGGAACTTGTAATTTATTAGAGGACAAGACATTTGCCCAATAAAATCTAACAGAATATGAAAAATATAGAGGAGAAGTCGAATACAGAAGACTAGAAGATTAAGCAGAGTTGGATCACTTATACTAAAGGGGATTAAGGAAAGAGGAGAACCAGGGGTAGGTGTTGAAGAATGAGAAGGATTTCAACAGATGCAAAAATGGAGAGAACCTATTCCAGACAGGAAGAGTGGTCTGTGTGAACATATACATACATGTGAACATATATATGTGTATGTATTTGTACATATACATTGTGCATATCATGGTGCTCATGAATTTAGTGTTGCTTTCCTGTATATCACTAAACCCCAAATCAGGAAAGAATAGCAAAGGGGAGGTAAATATAATCTTTTTGCTGCCTCTCTCCATCACTCTGTTGCCTTTAGATTCAGGACAATGTTCTGGCCAGCAACAGCTATTTAATACCATCACTGTTGGCTTGGTGTGAGCAAAATAAATCTCAGGATGGAAACTGATAAGAGCTGCAGAAAGGAACATTTTATAATATACTTTATTTCTGTATGGATATAGGAATAGAGGGAGGTCAAAAGGCCTCCCTTGAAACCACCAAACAAAGTGAAAATGCTTACTATTACATAACCATCAAACAAGTTTTATGGGATTTAACTAATGTGTAGCTTTTAAGATTTTTCCCATAAGAAACTTAAAGATAAAAGGGTGCCAGTTCTAGTACATCCTGCTAGACAAGAAAAGATATATACATATGTGCACAATATGGATTATAGATATACACATATATATTTGTATTTATGCACATACACTTTGGGGCAGTTTTCTTTCTGTAAGAGTCAAACTGATTAGTACCTGAATAAGATTTATTCAGCTTTAGAATTTTTTCTGCATAAGTTATATCTTAGGAGGGTGAAAAGGCTTCCAACACATTATAAATAAGGATTCAGGTTAAGAAGAGGTGGAAGAAAAGATGAATTTATTTGATAACATAATTGAAAACAAAAATGACTTAGTGAAGTAGAAGAATGGAGGGTTCCCTTGCAATTTAAGGTTTCATATCCAATAAGCATCAGGTGTCACATCTGAGACTAGGTCCTCTAACTCCAGACTTGATTTTCACTGATGCTATTAATTAGAGTATTTAAAACTATAAAAACCATATATGCTTATTGCCTCTTCTGCAAAAGCATTCATAATCTAGTTACATATCCAAGCTTCCATGTAAATTAGTTTAATGTTGTTTCAAAAGTAGTCATTGTTAGCAATAGGTAGAGTGTGAGACCTAGAGTCAGGAAGACTCATCTTTGTGAGTTCAAATACGGCTTCAGACACTTACTAGCTACATAGCCCTAGGTAAATCACTTAACCCTGTTTGCCTCAGTTTTCTTATTTATAAAATGAGTTGGACAAAGAAATGGCCACTCCAGTGTCCTTGCCAAGAAAACCACAGATGGAGCCCCAAAAAGTTAGACGTGACTGAACAACAAGTCAATGGAAGAGAAGATTGTAGGTATTACAAAAAGTCATTGGTATATTTCCTAGTACAAGAGAATTCTAGGAAGACCTTGTTTTCCCAGAATATGGAGAGGATGCTCCCTGCCCCCTTTCCTACATCCCTTTTTCCCATACTTATAAAAGAACATGGACAAGAATCACATGATATGGGCTGTCATAATTAGCTTGCATAAGATCTTTGTCTTTGGAGGAAATCCACAGAGTCCCCAAAATCATAAATCCATTGAAGTATTAGAGTATTATGTGTGCTGAGTGTGAACATAAATGCATCTCTCTACCTCTCTCATAGAGGCATTAATTAGCATAATTAATACATGGTGTCAGTTTGTACAGCCTGACTCCCTTCGTGGCTGCATGATTTCCACACCTTTCCTTTTGTACTTCACTCTTCCTGCCTCTTCCAAAGCCCTCCACTTATGTCTTGTTTTCTTTAGCAAGAGTGTGAGATTAGTTTTTCTGCTGGGCTCTGAGATTGATCCCCTCACTTAAAGTGTAATCTTCCAAGGCTTTGTGTCTGTTTTTTCAGGAACTTACAGAATGCATTAAGACATTACACAGGGCGGAAGCTCCACTTTGATGATGATGATGTCGCTTATCTATTTTAATAAATGTAAATTGCTGTGGAGAAACAAACCATTTTTATGCCACTTGAATTCTTTTCAGGGAAGCTGGGATTCCTTGTGCAAGCCTTGGATATATTACTGTCATTTTCTCCTTGCTGAGTGGAATATAAACACTTAAATCGGCACCTTTGTTAGTGCACCTTCTTGATCTGTTGCCCTAATAAGTTGTTGTGATTGTATGCTTTGAAATTCATATTCAGCAATGCTTTTAATTTTACTTTGACTTCCCCAGCAGCTAAAAACATGAATTGCCTAGGATGGCCAGATGTGTAAGTGTATATTTCAGAGAAGCTATGGTTTCACTGGCATAGATGTTCCCTTAACTGACGCAGAGAGCTAAAATTTATGCAGTGCTTTAATATTGGCAAAGTGTTCTGCTATACATTATCTCATTTACTCTTAAACTGTGAACTTCTTGAGAGAAAGGTCTGTTTTTTTTTTCTTTCTTTGCTGCCTCAGCACTTTGCACAATGCCTCGCATATAGTGGGTACTTAATAAATGCTAGCAATCTAACCAGTTTCATTACTTGAAAAGTCTCCTTTTTGAGTGGCCATGGCTAAAATAATTCACCCACCCTTGGCCAACCCTTAGACAGTGTCTCCCCAGGTTTTGTTTGGTCAATCCTCAGCTAAGTTCATTGCCAAGTTGGTGCCTGAAGCCTTCCTAGTGTGGTAGAAATGGTAGAAGCTGTTAGCATCACTGCATGCACACCGGACCACCTTTGTGTAACACTAAAGTAAGGCTTTATCAGAAGAAAAACTTTATACTATTAATAGTATAAATGATGTAGGCTTTATTTAGGTTTTTCCCTTCACAGGAACTAAGCCCACTAAGGTAATTGCATTGGTAGTAAATTCTACACTGTCTTCAGAATTCACATCATAGTCCCCCTTATTTCCTCGGTATTTCCCCAATGCTGTTCTATGCCCATTCATCTCCTGTTGCACCCACACAGACACAGATAAGATGACGGTGTAGGACAGATTTCACTGTGATTTACAAGTGATAATTAATAATAAAAAAATCCTATAAAAAAGGAGAACATGACAAAAGCAGTTGTCATGAGAGAAGCTTTCAACTATCACCCTGCCCTGCACTCATCTTGGAAAAAATATATATACTAAGGAAAAATTTCAAAGAACCAAAATTCTTGAGGACATTCTGGACAATTAAACTCTGAATTGAACCTGGACCAATGTGTGGAACTTGCAAAAAGACAAATTTAGGCTTGATATCAGGGAAAAACTTCCCAATGAAAGGTGAATTAACTGACTTCACAGGTGGAGATCCCCTATCAGCAATGAGTAGAACTTACAAAAGGGCAAGTTTAGGTTCAATATCAGGAGAAATTTTCTATTGCAAGGTGAATTAGCTGACTCCAGAGATAAAGATCCCCTATCCTAAAAGGTTTTGAAGCCTAGACTAGATGACCTAATGTCAGATAAGTTATAGAACATTAGGGATGCCTTATATGTATAGATTTGGACTTGTTGGCTACTGAAGGCTTCCAATTTCATGAATCTTGCTTATAAAGAAGAGTTTTCACCTGGGTTAGCCTTTGGCCTTTTCCCACCATATTGTTTTTAGATGCATAGAATAGAATATATTGGGTTAAAAAGGAAATCAATTATTTTGAAATAAAGTAATCAAAATAAAAAAAAGTTCACATACTTCTGATTAAGAACATCCCTGGTTTAAACAAACAAACAAAAAAAAATTCTCATTTCTATTATGGAGAAAAATATCACTAGCATTTTATAGCACTTTAAAGTTCACAAAATCCTTTACTCATGTTAGCTATTTTTCTCTAAAATATTTTGCAAAACATTATTCAAAAATGGAATCTAATGAAGATACAGAAATGGATTTTTCCAAAGGTTTCTAGTGTGGTGAAGAATAGTAATTATTCTAAAGATCTCTGATTATCATGGAGAACAGTAAATGAAGATGTAGAAGGTATAGGAGTTTGGGATGAATGGATGCATTCACCATAAAATGTCCATCTGGAAGCCAGTTGTTTAAAAAAAAAACTCAAGTATTAACACATTTTCTTATGATTTTTTTCCTCATTAAGCCAGAGTACCTAAAATGTTTGTCAGTTGAAGTTTCCAGGTAGTTGAATTTGGGTTAATTTAAGTTTTGTCACATCTCGTTGGCTTCTGTATGAACATACCACTTTATTTGTTTTATTACTCAAAATATTCATTCATTTAAAAAAAACGTGTAATAAATTCCTTTTGTGTGCAATTAAGGGGAGAGATAATAAAAAGCTTAAAGAAATCATGATTCCTGCCCTCACAGGGTGTAGGAATAGGGTCAAGACAGACAACAGATTACTACAATATATAATCTATATAAGTTCATTAGGGAATTGTAAAAAAAAAAATTGTATTTTAGGCCTAAGTGGGATGAGACATTGTAGAGAATATCCAGGAAGCCACTGAGTTAAATTGTAGAGGGCCAGGAAGTAAGAGTCCATTTCAGGTTTTGAAAGTTACAGTAACTTGGCTGACCAATTCCCCTTCCAATAAACAATAGCAGAGACAAACTTGTTTAATACATTGATAAAGATCCCTGTGACTGAAGCAAAATGCAAACTCAGCTACATAATAGATCAAAGACATACCTTTGAACTTAGAACAGGAAAAAGCAGTCCACAATGGAGACCAAAGACATTTGGGAGAAATGTATTTGAAGACATTAGTATGATAATTTTGCTCTGATGTGTATCACAACTATTTATAATTCTCTCTAAGTGCCCCAAATCCAGGCCTAAGCATTTGCATCTCAATGGACTAGGTTTATTAAAACAGATACAGGAATGTCAAAGAGTGTGTTTAAATATCAACTCTATAAGCATTGGAAACATATATATTTGTCTCTCTGACCAACAAATTTGCATCTTATAGGACCTTCATCACAAGGTGGTTGTGAGGTTAGTGTGAGAAAATATAAAGTACTTTGCATAAACCCACCTGGTCCTTGATTCCACACCCTTTATCACTACTGGAGCTGGATTTCAACATTGGACTTTAAAACATAGGAAGAAATTGAAAAGAGCAAGAGAGATGGAAAGGGCTTGAGCAAAGATATAGTCAGGACACCATACTCTTGGATTGGCAGTCAGCTGAATTTGGTCAGATTATAAAATTAAAGTATGTTGTAGCTAAAATTACTTTTCAATTTGAACCAAAGTATTATCCAGTGTGGCAGTGTACCATGGATCTGAAATTCAGTTAAGCAGCAACACCCCATTGATTGTTATAGTTCTTAATGTCAAGTAAACTGAAAACTCTTCTAAAATGTCTTCCCATTGAAGTATCTATGCAGCATCCTCCTACAATGCAGTGTAAGCAATGCTGATTGATGTAAAGCAATAAACTTATAAACTATATGATGGTCAAAATCCCATAACAACTTCCCTGATCCCAATTTGGCCCTCTTTTTTCCATGAGCCAAACTTTGCCAAAGTTGACCAATAGTTGTTGTTATTCTGTGTCTCTGTAATATCTCACTCTGTAATTCCATGGATCACTACACGCCAGGTCCTTCTATCTTTCACTATTTCTCGAAGTCTATTCAAGCTCATATTTGTTGTTTCCAAGATGTTATTTATCCATCTCACCTCCTGCCATCTCCTTCTCCTTTTGCCTTAATTTTTCCCAACCTCAGGCTTTTTTCCAATAAAAGCTTCAGTATTTGACTCCATAATAAAGAATAGTTTTTTGACTTTTCACCCACTCAACTATATTCCCATCCCCTGTCCTATGGGAGTTCTAAGTGCCACTCTGACAAAGAAACTGTCCATGATGTAATTTCAACTCATGTCCAAACCTCCATCAAAATTTCAGGTTCATCTCTATCACTGAACTTTCCTAGTAACTCTTTGCCCAGACCATTTCCAGGTGGAAACTTTAGAATTATGTTTATATTTGATTCTAATCCTATTCTATGAACATGGGAAGAATATTTGTAATATTTAAGTGTTTGTAAAGGTCATACATGCACAAAATGAGTATATATTTCTTGGTTGATGCTTACTTTATATCAACTAAGCATTAGCAATGTCTGGGTGTCTCAACTGGAGTTTGGGATCTGAAATAGATAAGGGGTTCAGATCATACCCCAGACAGTTACTAGCTCAGTGACAATGAGTAAGGCATTTCATTTCTCTGGTCCTTTGTTTTCTCATCCATAAAATGGGTAAAATTATCTTATAGGACCTTCTTCATAAGGTGGTTGTGAGACTAGTGTGAGAAAATATAGATAAAGCACTTTGCAGACCTTGAAACATATAAATATCAAGATTATTATTCTTAATAACAATCATGTACTAGAATTTGTATCCTAAGATCATAGATTTAAATCTGGATGCCAAGTTGTATAATCTCACACATTTTACAGATGAGACAACTAAGACCCAAATAAATGGAGTGATTTGCTTTGGGATAATTCACAGCAAAGCAGAGATATCAAATTCCAGGATCCTAGCTATGGAAGACAACTGTTTGAAATGGAAAACACAAATGGGGGGGGGAAATAAAATATTATTCACAAAGATGTAAATTAACACAGCTGGTTCTGTGAATCTTCTTCACCCTTTTTTAAGGGGTGGCAACAGTGGTACAAGTATTAAATGTTTCAGATTTCTGCCTCATTTTTTCAAAAAGCATCTTGAATTGTTTGCTAGATATTGAATATAATTCTCCCTTTTCCTTCTGAAGAAGGGCTCACAATGTGTCATCCTTCTGCCCCATGCCTGTTGTCTGATTCTCCAGAGTACAAAGTGACTCTTCCCAAAGCCATATTTTTAGAAATGGCTTCATTTAGTGGAAGAGGCAGCTAGGTGTTGTTTGGTGTGTATAGGAAAAATCAGATATCCAGGAAGACAGAGAGGAAGAAGAGGAGGAGGAGAAGGAATGGATCTTTTCAAAGAACTTTTCTCCTTGTTGCCTCATTTGATCTATTTTGTACCTGTGGTGTAGGCAGGGCAGGGATTATTATCCTCATTTCACAGATATAAAAACTAGGACATATTGAAAGGTGAAGCTACTTTCTTGAGATCACATGGTAGATCAGTGACAGAGGACATACTAAACCCAGGTTTCTTTAATAATAATTCATTGATTTTTAAAGATTATATTATTAAAAATTCCAAGCTAGAGTTGTTTCTGCCCCTCATCTGAATTTTACTTCTTGGAGGTTATTTATATCTATAATTAGGAAGACTTCCAGTGATATACAAATCACCAAGCCTGCTTAATTTCCAAGTTCAGATGAGTTCAGAAAAAATAAAGCTAGCAAGGCATATCAAAGGGGTCTAGCTTTGGGGATGTGAAGAATTATAAAATTCTGCTTCTAACATATAATAGCTGTGTGACCATCGGTATCTATCCTTTCAGTATGTCAGGAAACCTTCTAAGACTGTTAAGGTACAAATGAATTGTGATTCCACAATCATGAAGAGAGTTATCTTGGAGGAATATCTTGGATCAATGAAATCACAGGTTCAGAGCTGTGTGTGTGTGTGTGTGTGCGCGCACATGCATGCATGCAAAATCTCCTTGACACTTGTGAGTAATACAGAAGTATAACACATCATCTCTACCCTCAAGGATCTTATAATCAGCATGAACCCATATAAAAGAGTGGGGAATGATACTTTTATCATAACAGAATGTATTCTCCCTATTAGACTGAATTCTTTGAGAGCAAAGATAGGCTTTTACCTTTCTTGATATTCCTAGCACAGCATGTAGCCCACAATAAATGCTTAATAAATGTTTCTTGACTGACTCAGTCATAGGGTAGATACTTTAAGCACTGAGAAAGATCCATTTAACACATAATGGTGCAAACTCCTCCTTAGTTGTTCTTTTGTTAGGGAAAGTTTCACAACTCTGGTGAGAAATTCTACTCCAGTAGAATATAATCTTCTTGAGGGCAGGGCTGTTTCTTTTTTTTTTTGTCTTTGTAGCCCGAATGTAATGCCTGACACACTGAAGCTTAACGAATGCTTGTTGAATTGAAGATAACACAATTTGGAGTATAAATTCCCAGAGGATGGTGACTGGCTCTAGGTAGTCCTCTGTACAGTGCTCAGTGTGTGGAATCATAGACCAATAGACTCTTAAATCTTTCTTGATGTCGATCATGATATTGATGAGTATTCCTATCTTAAAGTGGTTATATTAGATAGGATGCAAAAAGAAAAATTTGTCTCCAATCACGCATTGACCATTTTGTAATCAGTGGAAATTAAAGAGATCCTATCCCAGATTTTTCTGCTTAATTCACTAATTGGGAGTCCAAAATCTGAATCTTTCCAACTTTTTGTGCTTATAGCTATTAACTAATGGGAAGAAGGGAATAATTATTTTAAATTGTATATTTCCTTCTGGCTTGACCTGTAGTTATTGTGATTTTCTTTGAAAATATCGATGAGTTGGTATTCACTTGCTATTCCTGGCTCTGCAGAGGCTGAGGCTGGTGGATCACTTATGTTTTGAATTCTGAGCTTTAG
The DNA here is from genome assembly GCA_023553655.1 of Myrmecobius fasciatus. Classification (NCBI taxonomy): domain Eukaryota; kingdom Metazoa; phylum Chordata; class Mammalia; order Dasyuromorphia; family Myrmecobiidae; genus Myrmecobius; species Myrmecobius fasciatus. The sequence goes on from JAJPUD010007967.1 coordinate 17,183, forward strand.
TAGAGCTAAGCTGATAGGATGTAAATAATAAGTCTTGCACCAATGTTGTAAGCCTCTGGGAACAGAGGGAGACTCAGACTAAAAAAAAAATAAAAATAAACTGATAGTAGTATTTTGGTCTTGTTAAGCTTTGAAGTAAAAAGTATATGTGTTATGGATAAAGGCGTATTTCAACATTTCTGAACAACATTCACTTGCTGTGTCTGATGAAGAATTTTAGTATCCACCCCTTTAGTCTGAGAGGAAAGGGACTTATGTTAGGGATAGATGTTCTAAAGAAATAGGAGAAAAGGACGTGTGGGGCTAGTCATTTCTAAGTGTACTTATCTCTTCAACTTGCTCAATCAAAAGATTATTTATAATTTAAAAGGCTGACAGACCCTTTGAGTGAGCTGGGGAAAAAAGACTGCTTCAAAACCATCCTCATCCTTTCGGTATCTGGCTCATAGGAGGAGTGGTGCCAGATGTCCAGTTGCAATTACCTCATGCCCAAAGAGCAGTTCAGGGGAAATTCTCACAGTCAGAGAATGTAAATAGTACATTTATCTTTGGCTGTTATTTTTTTTGTTGTTGTTGCTGTTGTGACTTTTTTTTCTTTTTTTGGCAACAGTGCAGGTTGGATTGAAAAGCCTCACTAAAGCTACACAGCTTTTTGAATTTTTTTTTGAAATTCAGACCAATTATCTTTTGCCCAGAAGTAGTTTCTGCTGCCTTTGGATGAGATGCGGCCCAGGTACAGTTTGTGCTTATGAATAATGAAGGGCTTCAAAGAAGTCTGCTTGCTTTCTAAAAGAGACAGCAAGCATTGCTACAGTTGGTGTCTATATTGACTTTTAGTACATTAACTGTTATTAATCCATACAGGGAAGAGAAGACATAGAAAAGCCTGCCCAAGGTTAAGACCAGCTCAAATCTTACATCTTTCATAGGATTTTCTCTCTCTGCTCCAACAAGTGATAATCCCATTACTAGCAGGTATTTTTCCTGTACCTTTTGGAAGAATTGCTTGCTTTATTAGAGCACAGCTCAGGTGCTACCTCTGAAGCCTTTCTTCATATTCTTGAGTTTTTAAAGTGTTCTCTTTCTTTCTTTCTTTCTCCCTCTCTCCACACTCTACACATACATGTAGATAGACTTTGTTCCATCTACATGTCTGTGTTTTCAACTCTGTCCCATTCTTCTTTCATGCTTCCTCTTTTCTTTTTCCTCCTTCTCCCTTTCTTCTCTTCTTCCTCAATATCATCATCATCATCTTCTTCTTCTTCATTATCCTCATTATAATCCTGTTCTCTTCTTCCTCTTTCTTCTTCTCTTCCTCTTCCTCCTTCTCTTCCTCCTCTTATTCTTTCTTTTTCTCTCTCCTCCCTTCCTCCTTCTCTGTTTATCAATCATCTTTTGTATTTACTTACTTGTGTCTATGTAAGAATCCTTCTAACAAAAGTAAGCTTCTTGTGGGCACATTGTTTTTGTCTTGTCTTTCTATCCCAAGCACTTAGCACAGTGTCTTACAAATAATGCACATGTAATAAATGTTTATTGAATCGATTTGCTCTCATTTTCTCCTGGATGCTTAAAGCCTCTACCACAGTTGAGGACTTATTGTCCATAATTATTTTAAGTAGATTAATATTACTGTGTAAGATGATCTCTGTGGTATAATATGTATGTATGTATTTGTGTATGTGTGTAAATCTTTATCTATGTATAAATATGCACTGGTGTATAATATAATCATTAGTATATAATATAAGGAATTTGAGGACAGAGGCTATATCTTTTCTTTATCTATCACTTATAGCTCCAAAAAAGGTGCTGGCTATCCAGCACTATTCAGTCAGTATTTTTTAATCATCTGAAAATAAAAAATATTTATTTGTGGTATCCAAAATCAGGATCACACAGAGCTGAGTGGAATAGTGGAATCCAAGTTTTTGAGTTTTGAAGGTCCCAAAGTAGTCCATGTAGGTGGAGAAAATGGATATGAGATTTTGCTTCCTTTTGGGTGCTTTGCAAAAGTTCTTAAACTTTTTTGTGTGTCACAGACTCCTTTGGTAGTCTGAGATTTTTGGCCCCCTTTTCAGAAGGAAAATACTTACAAGAAAATATGTAGGATCACAAAGGAAGCCAATTGTATTGAAATCAAATTGTAACAAGATATTCTCATTTTAAGAATCCCTGACCTAAATTGATGAAACCTTTTCAATTACTTTTTACTTAAAACTGGTGCAGAAGAAATTACCACTTTGAAACCAAGCAACTTCAGGGGCCTCTAAATGTGGTTCATAGATACCCAATGCCAACCAGGCTTGAAGAAAAACCTGAATTCAAATCTAATCCAAGATACATGTAGCTGTATGACGCCGAGCAAGTTATTTAATCTTGTTTGCCTCAATTCTTTATTTATAAAATGAACAGGAAAAGAAAATGGCAAAACTACTCCACTATCTTCACCAAAAATAAAATAAAACAAACAAACCCAAATGGGGTCACAATGAGCCAGATACAACTGAAAAGTGACTAACAAGAAGGAAATTCAACAAAATTTCCTGCATTTATTTTTGAAAGAAAAAAAATCCTTTTAAAGTAGAAATAAAATTAACATCAATCCTTTTATTTGGACAAAATAGAGATTTTTCCTTGGTAGTATGATTTTGGGTCCTATAGTCTGGCAACACTCACAATGAATGTATTCCAACATTTAGCCCAAATTATTTTTCCTTCTTTATAGAACTTGTTTGGAAATATTGTTAAAGGTAGATCTGTTTTATTGACAACCAGAAGGAAAGATTTTATCTGAAACTTCTTTCAAGGGGGCAAAGGAAGGAAGTCAATATGTTATTGGATTACTTCTCCTTTTTCAAAAAAGAAATACAATAAAGTTCAAGAGTTGTCCGTATAACTGCTTACATTGTTTTTCCCACCCAAGAGGTGGATAATCACTGTATGAATTATGACCTGATGGTAAAAAATTTACTGAATTTCATGTTCATTTTTTATGACTTTTTCCACCTTTTGGATTTATTTAAAATTTAGAACTTCTCTTTTGAGGGTTTAATGATTCCACTCAATTGGGCATTATCAGCAAATTTAATAAGTGCCTTTTCTATTCTGGCTCTTAAGCCTTTAGCAAAACTTAGAAATGTTTGTCCTTAGGAAACTCCATTTAAATTGTCCCTATCCTCCTACCCTTTTCCCACATACCAGTTGACAATGGTCCATTGTTGACTGCTTTTCAGGGAAGTCACCCACAAACCAAAATGAAATTCAAATCTGCATGTTCTTAGTTTGAATGAGGCATATGGAAGGCTGGTACATCCTTACTCAATCATGCCATGTTTCTTATTTTAAGGACATTTTGTTTCTTCTATGATACAACTGAGAGGAAGCATATTGTAGTTAACAAAAAGCCAGCTCTTAGGAGGACCTAAGTGTCTTAGTCTTGCCTCTGACACATACTTATCTTTGTGGTTCTTGGTAACTTACTGGATTCTCTGTGCTTCAGGCAAACATATGAGTCCCTTCATTGTAGATTACCTGCTAATCTCCATTGGCAAAAATTAGGAATAGAATGGGAGTCTGTCAGAGGAAGTTTCCCAAATCAATGAAATTGCCTGTCAAAGCACCACCCCCAAAAGAATTAAACTATTTTTGTAGCTAAGAGGTATCCTTGGTCTCTAATAATCAGTAGGATATTTTTCTTGTGCATCTCTAAGTTAAACCTAGTCATGAGTTCATCTGACATTGGCCAAAAGAAAGTAGTTGGAAAATGGAGGCCTAGAAGAAATCATGTGCTTTGACTTTTTTTATTCTCATTCCTAGTGGATTTTCTCTGACTTTTTTGTGACCTTTGAAATAGCATTACAGAAATCAAGGATGCCCAAAGCTAGCTAAATGGATAAACCTCTTTGTTAAAAGTCTGTAACATACTTCAATGAGGTAGAATCCTAATCATTAAGTAATTATGGTCAAAACTCAGGGCCCTAGGCATATGCTGTCTCTTCTGCCATTGGATTTTGTTTTTTACTCAGAAAAGTTATCCAATACCAACATTCTTGTGCTTTTAATTTTGAAAAACTACTTTCATAGCCTTAAGAAGTGATTGCCAGTCATTCACCCAAGACTGCAAGACTCCTAAAACACTTGACATCAGATTGGTTAGAGTTTAGAAATTTGATACGGTTATCTCTTTAAAGGATTCAACTCGATAAAACAAACAAACAATTCTTTTCTTAATGGGGAAAGAGCAAAGTTGACCCTGATCAGTGAAGTAAAAGTAGAATCTCATGTTAGAAAGTTTAGAACAGGGCCCTATTCCATTCTGAGGAACAAAGAGAGTCAGCAATCAAAAGCATGCTTTGATATTGATCCTGATTACTATATTCTTGACAAATGGAGATTCTCTTAAAAATTTCACTAGTGCAGTACCAACATGTGTGGTTATGGATGTATCTTTCTGACCACATCAGCCACAAATATAAATCATAATGCAATATGTTGTAAGAGATTTGGGGTTGGCCACAACCCATGTATGTTAGAAGTGGTTTTATGAAAGGTTGGCCTCTGACCTGATGTGTTCAAAATTGCTCATCAACTTGAAAAAATAAACCAAGAGAACTGTATATAATCAGTCTGTGCTGTGAAATTGTAAGTATACCTTTGAGGAAATTAACCTTTTTCTGGGAGCAATGGCATCCCACTCTTTTTGAAGAGGTCCTAGAATAATACTGTTCTGTCAGAGTGGAAAGACCAGATCTTGTTGTGTTAAGTAATTGCCTTTAAAATTATGGGAAGCACCTTCCCAGTAGTCTTTAGGATTTATTCATGGTCTGATATTGCTTTCTTTGGGAGTTCGTGGAATATATAGGCTAACCAGCAAAGATAGCAAAGTGAAATGGGAAGAGGGCTAGATTTAGAATGATGGGATCACAGATTAGAAACAGAAGAGATCTTAAAGATAATCTTTATTTGACAGGTACAGATCCAGAGAGTGTATATGATTTAACCAGGGACCAGAGAGTTCAAGTTACTTGCCCAAAATCAATCAGCAGTAGATTGAAATGGAGATTGTCTGACTTCAAATCTACTCCTTTGCACTCTACTATAATGGGATCTGGTGAAATGAATTCTAATGCTAACTATTCCACTATGATCTTAAATGAATCCATTCCTGTCTAAACATAGATAGCTATGCTTTAGCTATCTAAAACATGGGAGTCTGCAACTTGTGGGCATAACATTTAGAACTCTGGACTTGGAGTCAGGTAAACTTGAGTTCAAATTCTGACTTAGATACTTGTGTGATTGTGAGAAAGTCACTTAACCTGGAGATAAGGTAGTGGGTGGGGTGGATAAAAAAAAACCATAAGACTAAGGACAAGGTAGAAAGAGAGAACAAAAGTATATTCAGAGGAGAAAATAGAATGAACAGAAATACAGAACTGGTAATCATAATGAATGTGAATGTGATGAACTCTCCCAAAAAAACAGGAGCAAATAGTATAGTGGATTTAAAAAAAGAAAAGAAAAAAGAAATCACTTAATCTCTTGCAACCTCAATTTCTTCACTTGAAAAGTTGGGATAATAATTAGTATCAACTTCATAGGGGTCTTGTGAGGATCATATAGCATAGCATGCTTATGTAAAGTGCTTTGTAAATCTTAAAATGCTCCATACATACTTGCTCTTATTTTTATTATCTTTTAAATCCAGTTACAACATTAACATTCTATGTAAGCCTTAGGAAAATGGATTGATACATAGGGATTATCTCACAACAAGATAAATGCTAACAGACAATGAATGGCTCCAAATAGCTGAAACCTATGAGTTAAGTAAGTCATTGGAGGTAGTCAATCCAATCACAGTTTGAGTACCACAGTTTGTTTCGGTGTCAGTTTCTATAGATGGCAAAATGTTAAATCCTATTAGATTTCTGCTAATTGACTGTTTAGAATTTCACATTTATTCCTTTGCCATGCCATGATAATTTTAGAAGGAATTATTTAAATCTGATTCATTAACCAAAGGATTTCTTAGACTCACTTTAAATTTTATTTTTGAAACAAAATGTTAGCCAATGCAAGGAACTGGAAATTGAGTTGAAGAATGGCCAAACAAGTTACATAAATGTAACAGAATATTATTGTTCTATAAGAAATGAAGGACAGGCTGATTTCAGAAAAGTCTGGAAAGACATGAACTGATATTAAGTGAAGTGAGAAGAAACAAGAGAACTTTGTACACAATAACAACAAGATTATATAATGATCAGCTGTGATGGACTTGGCTCTTTTCAGTGATGAGGTGATTCAAAGACAGTTCAAGTAGGCTTGGGATGGAAAGTGCCATGCAATCCAGAGAGAGACCTATGGAGACTGAATGTGATTCAAGAATAGTATCTTTACCATTTTGTTGTTATTATTTGTTTGCTTGTTTTTTTCCTCTTATGTTTTTTTTTCTTTTGATTTGATTTTTTGTGTAGCATGATGAATATAGAAATATATTTAGGAGAATTTCACTTTTAATGTACATCAAATTGCTTGTTATCTTGAGGAAGGAGGAAGAAGTAAAATTTGGAACACAAAGTTTTGCAAAGGTGAATGTTGAAAACCATCTTTGCAAGTATTTGGTAAATTAAAATATCATTAAAATTTTTAAAAAAATCAAAATGGTAGCCAATGAAAAATTGCTAATGGGCTTAGCTTTTGTAGTTTTTAAATACACATTAATGAAAGTTGGTGTATAGATAAAGCTCGTCTGGTGACTTGCTTGATTGAAGTCTACAGTTGACAGCAGGTGTACAATAAATGCTGGTTATTAATGAGGGTTTTCAAAAGAAGCATCTTCAACATCTGTAATTTTGAATATTAATTGCAATTTAGTGACTATGTATGGTGATGGAACAAGGGATGAATATTAGTCACATAACTTAGAATTGGAAGAGTCCTTAGAGATCATCTAGTTCAACTTCATTTTGCAGATGGGGAAACTAATCTAGAGAGAAATTACTTGCCCAAGACTTTACATACAATAAGTATCAGGGCTAGGATTTGAATCCAGTTTTTATTTCTCCAAATTCAGTGTTCTTTCCATTACATCATGCTACCACTCAGTGGCACTACTATTTGTTACCAAAAATGTAATTATTATTTGGCATTGTGCCTGTAATAGTGATTTTATTGGTATGGGGAACTCTCAGGTAAGGAAACTCCGTCTACTAATGCATTATGAGATCTTTGTTGCAACCTTCAGTTTTAGATAGCTTCCTAGAGCATTGAGAAGTAAAATGACTTGTCTAGGATCACACAACCAATGTATTTCAGAGTCAGAATCTGGTAACCCAGGCCTTCTATCCATTATATTATTCTGCCTCTCATGTTATCAAAGAAACAAAAACAAATGTGATTTTTGGCTAAATATAAAATAGAAAAACTATTCAACTTAACCTTTTAGATGTCTCTCAGTTTTTGATGTTAGAAATCCAATTTTGAAGGGAAAAATACATAAGCCAAGCTATATTCATGGAATTTCAAAAGCAGAGGAACGTTTAAATATCTTGCTCTACTCTCTCACTTTAACATGTTTATAATTTTCCACGCACAGTCATTATTACACAGGAAAAGAAGTAAAATGTCAGTCTTTGATGATAGGAACCTGCTTGGTAGGGAGGGGAGAGGAAGGGAGTTTAGGTTAATTGCAATTTGAGCAAAAACAGCTTGCGAAATTTGATGCTGTCCAAAAATACCCTAAAATTATAAACACTCACTATGATAAAAAAGACAAGTGGCTTACCTTGTATATACCAAAAAAAAATAAAGAATCCTCCCTAATAAAATTAAAAGCTTTATTCTGGATATCATAAAAATATTTCATACCAAAGGAATCACTAGACAATAGGTTGATGCTATAAGAAAACAGAGAGAAGCATTATCTCTAGGGACATTTAAAGCAAGATTGAATAAAGCCGTGGGATGTCTATTATAGGGAAAAATCCTTTCTTAGCCTGAGAAGAATGGACTATATTGTATAACGAGTCATTTCTAATTTCTCTGCAGGATTATGTGAAAATAAATATAGGTTTGTACATTGAATATTACATAGTTCTTTGTTCATTGAATATTGATTGGCAAAAAACAAGGGATCAATATTAATAAATGTTTGAAGTTATTTGACAGCTGCGCTACTATAGACCAAAAAAGGTAGGAAGGGGGGAGGGGAAGGGGTGAAGAGACACAGAGAACTGCCCAGATGACAGAGTACTCTGGAGTTCATCTCATTACTTCTCATTCACTAGAGCTTAGTATGAAAATGCCTTGGAGAATGGAGAAGCTGTTTCAACATGTCATTCCCACAGTAGGTGAGATGTCAAGATTTCATCACTGCAGAATGCCCTGAAGTTAGACACTGACTTGTCACATTCAAGGCAAAGTCTAGGTAGAAAATTCAGTGTTTCCATTACTAGTTTTCAAACAGACTGTAGGAATTTGTTCTGAGGATATAGACATATTTTGTTCTCTGGCAACTTGATTAATATCTTTGCTTAGATCCTTGTAAGTTCTCTCTGTGTATTACTGGTGAAAAGTCTGCAGATAACAATAAAATCTGATGCTAGTTAGTAAACATGGCTTGCTAGGGAGAAGAACAAAGAAACAGTTCCTTTCTCTTTAGGTACTTTGATAAAAAGCACCACAGAGAATAAGCTTATTCTTAGCTAGATAGATACAAGGATCACATCTTTTTAATTTGCTCTATATTGTAACAAGCACAGCACCCTGCACTTGTGAGTACTTAATAATTAGTGTTTGATGGTGAACTCAATAGACATTACTTTTGAAGACATATACATATATGTATATACACATGTATGCAGATCACAGTAGACTATGCATAGTATTCCCTGTCTACAAGGATAATTTATATCATTGGTATCAAACTCAAATAGAAATAGAGGCCCCTAAAACATAACATATTGATAGAGAAAACCAAAAAGTAACAATATCTATGTTCTATTGTATTTTTACTTATTTTATTAAATATTTCCCAATTATATTTTAATTTTTCAGTTACATTTTAATGTTTTCCAATTATATTTTACTACTCAAATTATTGACTCTATTGGGTCCTGTGGGCCATATTTTGGCATCTTTTGTTTATACAATGATTTTCATAATATAAAGGGAAACAATATTAAAAGACACCAGAATTCCATTCAGTGAGGTGAATGATCATGACTTCAAAGAACATATGGCACAGTTTATCTCCTTCCTCTTGGCAGAAAGATAATCAACTGTAGAGGAATAAGGCTCATGTTGTCAGAAGTCATTGTGTTGATTTGTCCTGTCTAATCATATTCCTTTAATGCCAGGGAGAGTTCTGTTCTCAAAAAAAGTCAGTGGGAACTGACAATATTTTTTAAAAGTATGATATATATGTATATACATATGTATAGATCTGTCTACATATATTTGTATGTGTATGTGTATATAAATGTACATATGGACCAAAAACATAAATCAAAGATTCAAACCCATGTATTCTAACTGAAGTTCTGGTGTTCATTTATCTTATACCATGATGCCCTTGTGTCTATGCTATTATGTTGATGTTGCCAACAAAATAGTTAGATTATTCATCTATTTACATTTTTAATTCATTTGCTAATATTGTGTAGGCATTTCAGTTAGTATTAATGAATTTTTTTTCAAAAAGTGTTTCATAAAATTTTGATTGATTGATTGATTTTACTGTGAGGCAATTAGTGTTAAGTGATTTTTCCCAGAGTCACACAGCTAGGAAGTGTTAAGTGTCTGAGGGAAATTTTGAACTCGGGTCCTCCTCACTTCAGAGCTGTGCTCTATCCACTGCACCAACTAGCTACCCCTAAATTTTGATTTTATCAGCATAAATGTGCTGCCAGTTTATTACCATTTCAAGTAATAAGTATGATTTTGAGTGGTATTTTCATTTTAACCATAAGACCAGAATATTGGAAGGATTATTTGAGAATTCGTTTCATTTAACAAGAGTTAAGTGCCTTTAACTGAAAAACACCATGCTAGGTGTTGGATATAGATGGACTTAGAGTGGCTGCATTTTCCTGGAGGGATTCAATAGGAACACAAATAAGCAAATTCAGTCTATCTACAAAGTGATTTTAGGGGGTGGGGAAGAATTTATGGATGTAGGGAAAACTTCATGTAGGTGGCACT